>VSWD01000014.1:44394877-44410508 GCA_033119305.1 Pinctada imbricata
CACTGGATTGGCTTGGGGGTAAGAATAATAATAATATAATAATAATAATATAATAAGAATAAAGAATAAAGAAAAGACAATACAATAACAGAAAGGATTCCGACGGAAATCGAATCCTTAATAAGAATAATAAGAATAAAGAAAAGACAATACAATAACAGAAAGGATTCCGACGGAAGTCGGAATCCTTAATAGAACTATATTCTAACTGTTGCAAGCAACAGACGGATTCCTCCTTTATTAGACCTTCCTCGGAACTGAAGTGTTAAAAACCGAAAAAAAAGATGGAAAAAAGAATAGTTGCTTTAGTACCTTATTCAACTTCTCAGCAATGAGTCAAAGAGCTTATGTCTAATTTGGCTCTTATTTATTTATCAACAAAAGAGAAAAAAATAATAAATACCTTTCATTTTACGAAAGCTTTAAACTCCATGCTCTATCAATATCAGATCGTTTCAATACTTTCTCAAAACATAATTACAATGATTCTGCAATAGAAATTTCTATTAATAGAAATGACAACAACATGAAAGTACAGATATGTAATGCTACTAAGAAAAAAAAGAAACAGAGAACAAATAAAAGATGTTATCTTTCTTATACTATGTTAAATTCAAATAAGAAGGACTACTTGTGTGAAGAATAATAGAATAGGACGAAAAGTGAAATTCTACAAGAGTAAATGATGTATGACCTTGTGAATGATTATTTGACCTTGAACCAATTCTTGGATGAAAGAAATGTATTGTCATATTCTCATCACGATTGAATTTAATCTGAGAAAAGCTCAATATCTAATCAACAAAGTCTGTAATGACCTTGAAATAAAACAAATGACCTTGGGTCAATGCCAAGGTGACAGGGTTTGATGCAAGGAATATTTGTGTTAAAGTTTGAACTCCCCAGGTCAAAAAGTCTTTGTTCTATAGGCAAAAGTTTGCTGTGACCTTGAGAATAGGAATTTGACCTTGGGTCAAGGTCAAGGTGAAAGAGATTGCCTTAACGATAATATGAATGAAGTTTGAACTCTGAAGGTCAAATAGTTTTTGTTCTATAGGCAAAAGTTTGTTGTGACCTTGAGAATGGAAATTTGACCTTGAAAGTAGGTCAACATTAAATGACTACCTTCAAGTAACCTAATTTCAAAGTTTCAACTCAAAATCTCAAAAACTGTTGAAATTGGCACTGTGCCAATTTAAAGTTCCATTTTCAACTCAGAATAGCGCGAAAACTGTAAATATTTTATCGAGCATGTAAGCGTATAAAAGTTTACAATTTTCCCAAAGAACATTTTAAAACAAATTTCGTTCAAATCGTACGGTTAGTTTAGGAGTTATAAGTGTTTAAAGATTTGACCTTCGATGACCTCTAGCGGGGGCATTGGTGAGCTTATCGACAAGAAAAAAAAGTTAAAGAAGATATTGGAATGCTCTTTCTGATGGTACCACCGTTTTGCTCTTGTGTTAAAAGACATTGAATAAAGTCTCTGGAAATGATGAGGGGGTAAGAATAAAATAATAATAATAACTAGATGGCTACTGTTGCAAGCAAGCAGACGGATTCCTCTCTTTATAAGACCTTTCTCGGAACTGAAGTGTTAAATCCGAATAAAGAAGATGAAAAAAAATAATAGTTGTAGTAGTACCTTATTCCCTTCAAGCGAATGAGTCAAAGAGCTTATGACTAATTTGGGACTCTAATTTATTTTCAACAAAACAGAAGAAAACAAATAGTAAATACCTTTTCATGTTTACGAAAGCTTAAAACTCCATGCTCTATCAATGCCATAATCCTTTACAATTACTTTCTCAAAACAGAATTGCACAATGATTTTCCAATGAAATAATTTCTATTAATAGAAAATGACAACAACATGAAAGTACAGATATGTATAATGCTACTAAGAAAAAAATAAACAGAACAAAATTAAAAGAGTTATCTTTCTTATACTTGTTAAGTTCAAATAAGAAGACTACTTGTGTGAAGAATAAATAGTATAGGACAATAAAAGGGAATTCTACAAGAGTAAATGATTGTTATGACCTTGAGAATGATTATTTGACCTTGATCCAATTTCATGGATGAAAGATAAGTATTGTGATCATTCTCATCAAGGATTGATCTTAATCTGGGCAAAGCTCAATATCTAATCACCAAGTCTGTTTTGACCTTGAAATCGAACAAATGACCTTGAGTCAAGGTCAGGGTGAAAGGGTTTGATGCAAGGACTATTTGTGTAAAGTTGAACTACAAGGTCAAACAGTCTTTGTTTTATAGACTAAGATTTGTTTTGACCTTGAATATGAGAATTTGACCTTGGGTCAAGGTCAAGGTGAAAAAGCTTGACTGAACAATTATATGTATGAAGTTTGAACTCTGAACGTCAAATAGTCTTTGTTCTATAGGCAAAAAGTTGTTGTGACCTTGAGAATCAAAATTTGACCTTGGGTCCAAGGTCAAGGTGAAAGAGGCTGGATTTAACGATAAGATGTATGAAGTTTGAACTCTGAATGTCAAATAGTCTTTGTTCTATAGGCAAAAGTTTGTTGTGACCTTGAGAATGAAAATTTGACCTTGAAAGTAGGTCAACATTAAATGACTACTTATAGTAACCTACCTTACAAAGTTTCAACTCAAAATCTCAAAAACTGTAGAAATTGGCACTGTGCCAATTTAAAGTTCCATTTTCAACTCTGAATAGCTTCGAAACCGTAAATATTTTATCGAGCATGTAGCGTATAAAAGTTTGCAAATTCCCAAAGAAACAATATAAAACAATTTCGTTCAAATCGTACGTTAGTTTAGGAGTTATAAGAATTTAAAGATTGTGACCTTTGATGACCTCTGGCGGGGGCATTGGTGAGCTTATCGACAAACAAAAATAGTTAAAGAAGATCTTGGTATGCTCTTTCTAATGGTACATCCCTTTTCCTCTGTGTTAAAAGACCTTTGAATAAAGTGACGGGAAAATGATGAGGGGGGTAAGAATAAAAATAATATAATAATAATAATAACTAGATGGCTACTGTTGCAAGCAACAGACGGATTCCTCCTTTATAGACCTTCCTCGGAACTGAAGTGTTAAAATCCGAAAAAAAAAAGATGGAAAAAGAAATACTTGCTTTAGTACCATATTCATTTCAGCAATGAGTCAAAAGAGGCTTATGTCTAATTTCGGACTCTTATTTATCAACAAATAGAAGAAAACAATAATAAATATACCTTTCATTTTACGAAAGCGTTAAATTCCATGCTCTATCAATATCAGATCTTTTACAATTGCACAATGATTTGTAATGAGATTAATTTCTATTAATAGAGAATGACAACAACATGAAAAGTCCAGATCTGTAATTCTACTAAGAAAAAAAAGAAACAGTGAACAAGAAGAAAAGCGTTGTCTTTCTTATACTATATTAAGTTCAAATAAGAAGGACTACTTGTGTAAAGAATAAATAGTATAGACAAAAAGTGTTAATTCTACAAGAGTAAATGATTGTTACGACATTGAGAATGATTATTTGACCTTGAAACCAATGTCTTGTATGAAAAATAAGTATTGTGATTATTCTCATCACGATTGATTTTAATCTGAGCAAAGCTAAATATCTAATCAAACAAAGTCTGTTATGACCTTGAAATCGACAAATGACCTTGGGTCAAGGTCATGGTGAAAGGGGTTTGATGCAAGGAATATTTGTGTAAAGTTTGAACTCCTAAGGTCAAACGGTCTTTGTATCATAGATTAAAGTTCGTTGTGACCTTGAGAATGAGAATTTGACCTTGGGTCAAGATCATGGTGAAATAGCTGGGCCCAAGCATTATATGTGTAAAGTATGAACTATGAAGGTCAATAGTTTTTGTTCTATAGGCAAAAGTTTGTTGTGACCTTGAGAATAAAATTTGACCTTGAAAGTAGGTCAACATTAATGACCACCTAAAAGTAACATACTATCAAAGTTTCAACTCAAAATCTCAAAAACTGTAGAAATTGGCACTGTGCCAATTTAAAGTTCCATTTCAACTCGAAATAGCACGAAAACCGTAAAGATTTTATCGAGCATATAAGCGTATAAAGTTTACAAATTTTCCCAAGAACATTTAAACAAATTTCGTTCAAATCGTACGGTTAGTTTAGGAGTTATAAGTGTTTAAAAATTGACCTTTGATGACCTCCAGCGGGGGCATTGGTGAGCTTATCGACAAACAAAAAATAGTTAAGAAGATCTTGGTATGCTCTTTCTGATGGTACCATCCCTTTTGCTCTGTGTTAAAAGACCTTTGAATAAAGTCTCTGGAAATGATGAGGGGGTAAGAATAAAAATAATAATAATAAGAATAATAATAAGAATAAAGAAAAGACATTGCAATAACAGAAAGGATTCCGACGGAATAGTCGGAATCCTTAATAATAAGAATAATAATAAGAATAAAGAAAAGACATTGCAATAACAGAAAGGATTCCGACGGAATAGTCGGAATCCTTAACTAGATGACTACTGTTGCAAGCAACAGACGGATTCCTCCTTTATTAGACCTTCCTCGAAACTGAAGTGTTAAAATCCGAATAAAGAAGATGGAAAAAAGAATAGTTGCTTTTGTACCTAATTCACTTCAGCAAATGAGGCAAAGGAGCTTATGTCTAATTTGGGACTCTTATTTATCTATCGATAAAATAGAAGAAAAAAATGATAAATACCTTTCAAGTTTAGGAAGGCTTTAAACTCCTAGATCTATTATATCCATTTTGATTCCTTAGAAATTACTATCCCAAAAAGAATTGCACAATGAATTAGCAATGAGAAAATTTCTATAAATAGAGAATGACAACAGCATGAAAGTACAGACAAGTAATGCTACTAAGATAAAAAAGGAAACATAGAAAAAAAAGAGTTATCTATCTTACTATGTAAAGTTCAAATAAGAAGTACTACTTGTGTGAAGAATAAATATTTAAGAACAAAATTCTCTTAATCCTACAAGAGTAAATGTTTGTTATGACCTTGAAAAAGTTTATTTGACCTTGAACCAAGGTCATGGATGAAAGATAAGCATTTTAGTTTATTCTCATCAAAATTCCTTTTCATCTATTCAAAGCTCAATATTTTATCAACAAAAGTCTGTTGTGACCTTGAAATCGAACAAATGACCTTGGGTCAAGGTCAAGGTGAAAGGACTTGATGCAAGGAACATTTGCGCAAAGTTTGAACTCTCAAGGTCAAATGGTCTTTGTTCTATGGGAAATTTTTTGTTGTGACCTTGAGAATGAAAATTTGACCTTGGGTCAAGGTCAAGGTGATAGGGCTTGGATCAATGATTGTATTTATGAAGTTTGAACTGTCAAGGTCAAATAGTCTTTGTTCTATAGGCAAAAGTTTGTTGTGACCTTGAGAATCAAAATTTGACCTTGAAACTAGGTCATCATCAATGACTACCTATAAGTAACCTACCATCCAAGTTTCAACTCAAAATCTCAAAAACTGTAGAAATTGGCACTGTGCCAATTTAAAGTTCCATTTTCAACTCTGAATAGCGCGAAAACCGTAAATATTTTATCGAGCATGTAAGTGTATAAAAGTTTGCAAATTTCCCAAAGAACAATATAAAACAAATTTCATTCAAATCGCACGGTTAGTTTAGGAGATATAAGGTTTTAAAGATTTTACCTTTGATGACCTCTAGCGGGGGCATATGTGAACTTTTCGACAAGAAAAAAATTTTAAATGAAGATCTTTATTTGCTCTTTCACATGATAATTTCCATTTTATCATATGATGCGGTACTTTGTTGTAAAGTCTCTGGATTGGCTTGGGGGTAAGAATAATAATAATAATAATAATAATAATAACTAGATGGCTACTGTTGCAAGCAACAGACGGATTCCTCCTTTATTAGACCTTCCTCGGAACTGAAGTGTTGAAATCCGAATAAAGATGATGAAAAAAGAATAGTTGCTTTAGTACCTTATTCACTTCAGCAAATGAGTCAAAAGAGCTTAAGTCTAACTTGGGACTCTTATCTATTTATCGACAAAAAAGAAGAAAAAGACGATAAATACCTTTCAAGTTTAGGAAGGCTTTAAACTCCTATATCTATTCTATCCATTTTGAATCCTTTTAAATTACTATCCCAAAAAGAATTGCACAATGAATTAGCAATGAGAAAATTTCTATTAATAGAGAATGACAACAGCATGAAAGTACAGACAAGTAATGCTACTAAGATAAAAAGGAAACAGAGAACAAAAATAAAAGAGTTATCTATCTTACTATGTAAAGTTCAAATAAGAAGTACTACTTCTGTGAAGAATAAATATTTAAGAACAAAATCCAATCAATCCTATAAGAGTAAATGTTTGTTATGACCTTGAAAAAGTTTATTTGACCTTGAACCAAGGTCATGGATGAAAGATAAGCATTTTAGTTAATTCTCATCAAGATTTCTTTTTATCTATTCAAAGCTCAATATTTTATCCAAAAAAGTCTGTTGTGACCTTGAAATCGAACAAATGACCTTGGGTCAAGGTCAAGGTGAAAGGACTTGATGCAAGGAATATTTGCGTCAAGTTTTAACTCTCAATGTCAAATGGTCTTTGTTCTATAGAAAAAATTTTGTTGTGACCTTGAGAATGAGAATTTGACCTTGGGTCAAGGTCAAGGTGGAAGGGCTTGGATCAATGATTGTATTTGTGAAGTTTGAACTGTCAAGGTCAAATAGTCTTTGTTCTATAGGCAAAAGTTTGTTGTGACCTTGAGAATCATAATTTGACCTTGAAACTAGGTCATCATCAATGACTACCTATAAGTAACCTACCATCCAAGTTTCAACTCAAAATCTCAAAAACTGTAGAAATTGGCACTGTGCCAATTTAAAGTTCCATTTTCAACTCAAAATAGCGCGAAAACCGTAAATATTTTATCGAGCATGTAAGCGTATAAAAGTTTGCAAATTTCCCAAAGAACAATATAAAACAAATTTCGTAAAAATCGCACGGTTAGTTTAGGAGTTATAAGGTTTTAAAGATTTTACCTTTGATGACCTCTAGCAGGGGCATATGTGAACTTTTCGACAAGAAAAAAATTTTAAATTTAGATCTTCATATGCTCTTTTACATGGTACTTTCCGTTTTTTCATATGATGCTGTACTTTTTTGTAAAGTGACCGGAACGGTTTGTGGGTAAGAATAATAATAATAATAAGAATAATAAGAATAAAGAAAAGACAATACAATAACAGAAAGGATTCCGACGGAAATCGGAATCCTTAATAATAATAAGAATAATAAGAATAAAGAAAAGACAATACAATAACAGAAAGGATTCCGACGGAAGTCGGAATCCTTAATAATAATAATAAGAATAATAATAAGAATAAAGAAAAGACATTGCAATAACAGAAAGGATTCCGACGGAATAGTCGGAATCCTTAATAAAGAAAAGACATTGCAATAACAGAAAGGATTCCGACGGAATAGTCGGAATCCTTAAATAGTTAAAAATTATTTAAAAATCTATTTCTGGTTGAAATGTTTTGAAATTTTGTATACTTCAAGTAGAAAGGATGTTCTTTCTCATATATAAGGGGTTCTTGAATTTTTTGTCACATAATCCAGAAATTATGTGTAATGGGGGGGGGGGGGGGGGGGGGGGGGGGGGTTATATGCACATACATGTTAGCTAAGGGCAAAATATAGGTGCATGGAACCCAATAACTTGAATATGTGTCAACAGATTTTCATGATATTTGTACATTTTGATCAGACTTTGAAGAGGAAGCCGCCTTTCGATTTTAAGCTAGGTTCATCCAATATTATTATAACAGTCAACAAATTGCTCACAATGTTATGACAGATTGTTATTATATTTGATTCCCTCAGATTGGAATAAAAAGACAATTACATATAATCCCAATGAAAGAAGGCAAAAACACTGTCAACTTCAATATAACTATTACATATAACCCCAATGAAAGGAAGCAAAAACAATGTCAACTTCAGTATAACTATTACATATAACCTCTATGAAAGGAAGCAAAAACAATGTCAACTTCAATATAATTATTACATATAACCCCAATGAAAGGAAGCAAAAACAATGTCAACTTCAATATAATTATTACATATTACCTCTATGAAAGGAAGCAAAAACAATGTCAACTTCAGTATAACTATTACATATAACCTCTATGAAAGGAAGCAAAAACAATGTCAACTTCAGTATAATTATTACATATAACCTCTATGATAGGAAGCAAAAACAATGTCAACTTCAGTATAACTATTACATATAACCTCTATGAAAGGAAGCAAAAACAACGTCAACTTCAATATAATTATTACATATAACCTCTATGAAAGGAAGCAAAAACAATGTCAACTTCAATATAATTATTACATATAACCTCTATGAAAGAAAGCAAAAACACTGTCAACTTCAATATAATTATTAAATATAACCTCTTTGAAAGGAAGCAAAAACAATGTCAACTTCAATATAATTATTACATATAACCTCGATGAAAGGAAGCAAAAACAATGTCAACTTCAATATAATTATTACATATAACCTCTATGAAAGGAAGCAAAAACAATGTCAACTTCAATATAATTATTACATATAACCTCTATGAAAGGAAGCAAAAACAATGTCAACTTCAGTATAACTATTACATATAACCCCAATGAAAGGAAGCAAAAACAATGTCAACTTCAGTATAGCTATTACATATAACCTCTATGAAAGGAAGCAAAAACAATGTCAACTTCAGTATAACTATTACATATAACCTCTATGAAAGGAAGCAAAAACAATGTCAACTTCAGTATAACTATTACATATAACCCCAATGAAAGGAAGCAAAAACAATGTCAACTTCAATACAATTATTATATATAACCTCTATGAAAGGAAGCAAAAACAATGTCAACTTCAGTATAACTATTACATATAACCTCTATGAAAGGAAGCAAAAACAATGTCAACTTCAATATAATTATTAAATATAATACAGATTAAAGAAAGCAAAAACACTGTCAACTTCAATATAATTATTACATATAACACCGATGAAAGAAAGCAAAAACACTGTCAACTTCAGTATAACTCTTACATATAACCTCTATAAAAGGAAGCAAAAACAATGTCAACTTCAATATAATTATTAAATATAACACCGATGAAAGAAAGCAAAAACACTGACAACTTCAGTATAATTATTACATATAACACCGATGAAAGAAAGCAAAAACACTGACAACTTCAGTATAATTATTACATATAACACCGATGAAAGAAAGCAAAAACACTGTCAACTTCAGTATAATTATTACATATAACCTCTATGAAAGGAAGCAAAAACACTGTCAACTTCAGTATAACTATTACATATAACCTCTATGAAAGGAAGCAAAAACAATGTCAACTTCAATATAATTATTAAATATAACACCGATGAAAGAAAGCAAAAACACTGACAACTTCAGTATAATTATTACATATAACACCGATGAAAGAAAGCAAAAACACTGACAACTTCAGTATAATTATTACATATAACACCGATGAAAGAAAGCAAAAACACTCTCAACTTCAGTATAACTATTACATATAATCTCTATGAAAGGAAGCAAAAACAATGTCAACTTCAATATAATTATTAAATATAACACCGATGAAAGAAAGCAAAAACACTGACAACTTCAGTATGATTATTACATATAACACCGATGAAAGAAAGCAAAAACACTGACAACTTCAGTATAATTATTACATATGACACCGATGAAAGAAAGCAAAAACACTGTCAACTTCAGTATAATTATTACATATAACCTCTATGAAAGGAAGCAAAAACAATGTCAACTTCAATATAATTATTACATATAACCTCTATGAAAGGAAGCAAAAACACTGTCAACTTCAATATAATTATTACATATAACCTCTATGAAAGTAGGCAAAAACACTGTCAACTTCAGTATAACTATTACATATAACCTCTATGAAGGAAGCAAAAACAATGTCAACTTCAATATAATTATTAAATATAACACCGATGAAAGGAAGCAAAAACAATGTCGACTTCAATGTAATTATTACATATAACCTCTATGAAAGGAAGCAAAAACAATGTCAACTTCAATATAATTATTTCATATAACCTCTATGAAAGGAAGCAAAAACAATGTCAACTTCAATATAATTATTACATATAACCTCTATGAAAGGAAGCAAAAACAATGTCAACTTCAGTATAACTATTACATATAACCCCAATGAAAGGAAGCAAAAACAATGTCAACTTCAATATAATTATTATATATAACCTCTATGAAAGGAAGCAAAAACAATGTCAACTTCAGTATAACTATTACATATAACCTCTATGAAAGGAAGCAAAAACAATGTCAACTTCAATATAATTATTAAATATAACACAGATGAAAGAAAGCAAAAACACTGTCAACTTCAATATAATTATTACATATAACACCGATGAAAGAAAGCAAAAACACTGTCAACTTCAGTATAACTCTTACATATAACCTCTATGAAAGGAAGCAAAAACAATGTCAACTTCAATATAATTATTAAATATAACACCGATGAAAGAAAGCAAAAACACTAACAACTTCAGTATAATTATTACATATAACACCGATGAAAGAAAGCAAAAACACTGACAACTTCAGTATAATTATTACATATAACACCGATGAAAGAAAGCAAAAACACTGTCAACTTCAGTATAATTATTACATATAACACCGATAAAAGAAAGCAAAAACACTGTCAACTTCAATATAATTATTAAATATAACACTGATGAAAGAAAGCAAAAACACTGACAACTTCAGTATAATTATTACATATAACACCGATGAAAGAAAGCAAAAACACTGACAACTTCAGTATAATTATTACATATAACACCGATGAAAGAAAGCAAAACCACTGTCAACTTCAGTATAATTATTACATATAACCTCTATGAAAGGAAGCAAAAACAATGTCAACTTCAATTTAATTATTACATACAACCTCTATGAAAGGAAGCAAAAACACTGTCAACTTCAATATAATTATTACATATAACCTCTATGAAAGTAGGCAAAAACACTGTCAACTTCAGTATAACTATTACATATAACCTCTATGAAGGAAGCAAAAACAATGTCAACTTCAATATAATTATTAAATATAACACCGATGAAAGGAAGCAAAAACACTGTCAACTTCAGTATAATTATTACATATAACACCGATGAAAGAAAGCAAAAACACTGTCAACTTCAGTATAAGTATTACATATAACCTCTATGAAAGGAAGCAAAAACACTGTCAACTTCAGTATAATTATTACATATAACCCCAATGATAGGAAGCAAAAACACTGTCAACTTCAATATGATTATTACATATAACCTCTATGAAAGGAAGCAAAAACAATGTCAACTTCAATATAATTATTACATATAACCTCTATGAAAGGAAGCAAAAACACTGTCAACTTCAATATAATTATTACATATAACCCCAATTATAGGAAGCTGAAACTATGTCAACTTCAATATAATTATTACATATAACCCCAAAGAAAGGAAGCAGAAACAATGTCAACTTCAAGATAATTATTACATATAACCTCTATGAAAGTAGGCAAAAACAATGTCAACTTCAATATAATTATTACATATAACCCCAAAGAAAGGAAGCAAAAACAATGTCAACTTCAATATAATGATTACATATAACCTCTATGAAAGGAAGCAAAAACAATGTCAACTTCAATATAATTATTACATATAACTCCTATGAAAGGAAGCAAAAACAATGTCAACTTCAATATAATTATTACATATAACCTCTATGAAAGGAAGCAAAAACAATGTCAACTTCAATATAATTGTTACATATAACCTCTATGAAAGGAAGCAAAAACAATGTCAACTTCAGTATAATTATTACATATAACCTCTATGAAAGGAAGCAAAAACAATGTCAACTTCAATATAATTATTACTTATAACCTCTATGAAAGGAAGAAAAAACAATGTCAACTTCAATATAATTATTACATATAACCTCTATGAAAGGAAGCAAAAACAATGTCAACTTCAATATAATTATTACATATAACCTCTATGAAAGGAAGCAAAAACAATGTCAACTTCAATATAATTATTAAATATAACACAGATGAAAGAAAGCAAAAATACTGTCAACTTCAATATAATTATTACATATAACACCGATGAAAGAAAGCAAAAACACTGTCAACTTCAGTATAACTCTTACATATAACCTCTATGAAAGGAAGCAAAAACAATGTCAACTTCAATATAATTATTAGATATAACACCGATGAAAGAAAGCAAAAACACTGACAACTTCAGTATAATTATTACATATAACACCGATGAAAGAAAGAAAAAACATTGACAACTTCAGTATAATTATTACATATAACACCGATGAAAGAAAGCAAAAACACTGTCAACTTCAGTATAATTATTACATATAACCTCTATGAAAGGAAGCAAAAACACTGTCAACTTCAGTATAACTATTACATATAACCTCTATGAAAGGAAGCAAAAACAATGTCAACTTCAATATAATTATTAAATATAACACCGATGAAAGAAAGCAAAAACACTGACAACTTCAGTATAATTATTACATATAACACCGATGAAAGAAAGCAAAAACACTGACAACTTCAGTATAATTATTACATATAACACCGATGAAAGAAAGCAAAAACACTGTCAACTTCAGTATAATTACTACATATAACACCGATGAAAGAAAGCAAAATCACTGTCAACTTCAATATAATTATTGAATATAACACCGATGAAAGAAAGCAAAAACACTGACAACTTCAGTATAATTATTACATATAACACCGATGAAAGAAAGCAAAAGCACTGTCAACTTCAGTATAATTATTACATATTACCTCTATGAAAGGAAGCAAAAACAATGTCAACTTCAATATACTTATTACATAACCTCTATGAAAGTAGGCAAAAACACTGTCAACTTCAGTATAACTATTACATATAACCTCTATGAAAGGAAGCAAAAACACTGTCAACTTCAATATAATTATTACATATAACCTCTATGAAAGTAGGCAAAAACACTGTCAACTTCAGTATAACTATTACATATAACCTCTATGAAAGGAAGCAAAAACAATGTCAACTTCAGTATAATTATTACATATAACACCGATGAAAGGAAGCAAAAACACGGTCAACTTCAGTATAACTATTACATATAACCTCTATGAAAGGAAGCAAAAACAATGTCAACTTCAATATAATTATTGAATATAACACCGATGAAAAAAAGCAAAAACACTGACAACTTCAGTATAATTATTACATATAACACCTATGAAACAAAGCAAAAACAATGTCAACTTCAGTATAACTATTACATATAACCTCTATGAAAGGAAGCAAAAACACTGTCAACTTCAGTATAATTATTACATATAACCCCAATGATAGGAAGCAAAAACACTGTCAACTTCAATATGATTATTACATATAACCTCTATGAAAGGAAGCAAAAACAATGTCAACTTCAATATAATTATTACATATAACCTCTATGAAAGGAAGCAAAAACACTGTCAACTTCAATATAATTATTACATATAACCCCAATTATAGGAAGCAGAAACTATGTCAACTTCAATATAATTATTACATATAACCCCAAAGAAAGGAAGCAGAAACAATGTCAACTTCAAGATAATTATTACATATAACCTCTATGAAAGTAGGCAAAAACAATGTCAACTTCAATATAATTATTACATATAACCCCAAAGAAAGGAAGCAAAAACAATGTCAACTTCAATATAATGATTACATATAACCTCTATGAAAGGAAGCAAAAACAATGTCAACTTCAATATAATTATTACATATAACCTCTATAAAAGGAAGAAAAAACAATGTCAACTTCAATATGATTATTACATATAACCTCTATGAAAGGAAGCAAAAACAATGTCAACTTCAATATAATTATTACATATAACCTCTTTGAAAGGAAGCAAAAACAATGTCAACTTCAGTATAATTATTACATATAACCTCTATGAAAGGAAGCAAAAACAATGTCGGCTTCAATGTAATTATTACATATAACCTCTATGAAAGGAAGCAAAATTAATGTCAACTTCAATATAATTATTAAATATAACACCGATGAAAGAAAGCAAAAACAATGTCAACTTCAATATAATTATTACATATAACCTCTATGAAAGGAAGCAAAAACAATGTCAACTTCAATATAATTATTACATATAACCTCTATGAAAGGAAGCAAAAACAATGTCAACTTCAATATAACTATTAAATATAACACCGATGAAAGAAAGCAAAAACATTGTCAACTTCAGTATAACTATTACATATAACCTCTATGAAAGGAAGCAAAAACAATGTCAACTTCAATATAATTATTACATATAACCTCTATGAAAGGAAGCAAAAACAATGTCAACTTCAATATAATTATTACATATAACCTCTATGAAAGGAAGAAAAAACAATGTCAACTTCAATATAATTATTACATATAACCTCTATGAAAGGAAGCAAAAACAATGTCAACTTCAATATAACTATTAAATATAACACCGATGAAAGAAAGCAAAAACATTGTCAACTTCAGTATAACTATTACATATAACCTCTATGAAAGGAAGCAAAAACAATGTCAACTTCAATATAATTATTACATATAACCTCTATGAAAGGAAGCAAAAACAATGTCAACTTCAATATAATTATTACATATAACCTCTATGAAAGGAAGAAAAAACAATGTCAACTTCAATATAATTATTTCATATAACCTCTATGAAAGGAAGCAAAAACAATGTCAACTTCAATATAATTATTAAATATAACACCGATGAAAGAAAGCAAAAACACTGTCAACTTCAGTATAACTATTACATATAACCCCTATGAAAGGAAGCAAAAACAATGTCAACTTCAATATAATTATTACATATAACCTCTATGAAAGGAAGCAAAAACAATGTCAACTTCAATATAATTATTACATATAACCTCTTCGAAAGAAAGCAAAAACACTGTCAACTTCAATATAATTATTACATATAACCTCTATGAAAGGAAGCAAAAACAATGTCAACTTCAATATAATTATTAGATATAACACCGATGAAAGAAAGCAAAAACAATGTCAACTTCAGTATAATTATTACATATAACTCCTATGAAAGAAAGCAAAAACAATGTCAACTTCAGTATAACTATTACATATAACCCCAAAGAAAGGAAGCAGAAACAATGTCAACTTCAATATAATTATTACATATAACCTCTATGAAAGGAAGCAAAAACAATGTCAACTTCAGTATAATTATTCCATATAACCTCTGTGAAAGTAGGCAAAAACAATGTCAACTTCAGTATAATTATTACATATAACCCCAATGAAAGGAAGCAGAAACAATGTTAACTTCAATATGTCAGGCTATTTAATCATACACATAGTGTGTAAAAATTAATCATTGATTTTTCATCCTATTTCCTGTTTCAAATACATCAGTTTAATTAGTCAATCGACTA
>VSWD01000014.1:44411008-44435506 GCA_033119305.1 Pinctada imbricata
CTCTTCTCTCATCATATTTCATTTTAAAGCATTTTCAAAATAATTATGTGGTCTAATTATGACATGTATTGCGCTTATGCAGTATATGGGAAGGAATTGAAGCCCTCACTCTCTCTCACACACACACCCTCAAAAATAACTGAATACGACCAACGCGTAAGAAGCCTCAGAAGGGCGAAACACTAAAGCTATTACTCGGGTATCTTGAATTTTTCACAGGGATAATTGTTTGTGTTTTATGATTTGGGAAGTAGCAATTAACCTGTTTCTGAGAGAGGAAGGCTTGTTTTTAGGGAAGGGGGGGGGGAGAGGACATTTAATTCCTCTGCGACCAGTTGGGTTGGATGATAATTTTTTATCCACAAACCCCCCCCCCCCTCTCTCTCTCTCTCTCTCTCTCTCTCTCTCTCTCTCTCTCTCTCTCTCTCTCTCTCTCTCTTTCTCACTATATATATATAGATCTCCTTTTTGGGTATTCATTTTGCGGATGTACAAATAAAAAAAAATCGAACGGTCCATGTCGCCTTGAGGATAACAATTCACTGAAAGCTTTCGTATAGAACACATGTCATTGACGTTCTACTATCCCCCTCTTTTACCTTCAACAAATCGTGGTACTGTCATATATTTCAATATGTCCGTATGCTATGTACAAAGTTGCATCAAAATATGCTCATTCGTTTTGAAATAATTCAGCCAAAATGAAGCCCGATTAGCGCTATTTATATTTGACAAAATTAATTACATTTTCATGTCCGTTATTTTCAAGACTGTCCTGTTCTCCTCAAAATAAGATATTTACAAAAAATAAACCATGTGTCTTCTTTCAACTTTGATATAATGATATTCTAAATGTAAAAAACTTCAAACTGCATTTTTAGAATTTGTATGGGATTTTTTCAGGAGGCCAGAGAGGGGTAATTCAGACTCCAAATAATCGTGTAAAATCAACCAGAAAAAAAAATATAATTCTAGGCTAGTCACGTGTTGTAAAGTTTTCCTTGTACTATGTCAGTGACCATTAAACAACTCTATAAAGTGAAAAGTACGCATATATCGATACAACGACTCGTGGTAAGACAAAAACGCACCCCCCCCCCTTATTTTACAATTCCTGCGTTTTTCCTGTATGTTCGGTATAAGCTAAGAATGAAGCCTAAAACTGTATATTAGACTCCGAATTTATAGTTTTCCACATTAAAATAAGATAAACATCAAATGCGAATTATGTTCTACATAAAAGTTTCGTTTTCATCATAACAATGAATACAAAAAAAAAAAAAAAAATTAATATTAATAATCCAGGGGGGGGAGCATTTCGATATCTATGCTTAACTTCATCATCAATTTATATAATTCTTATCATATATGGTTATAAACACAAAACTTTGTATAAATCTTATTTAAATTAAATGGAAATTAATGGGGCGAGGGGCGAGGAGGTGGGGGAGGGGGTTTCGGCGTCATTATAGAAAGGGGGGGGGGGGGGGCGGCGCTCGGCGCCTTAGATTGAATGAGCGTGTAATATGTACACGTCAAGTAGATATGTTAAACCCATGACCATCAAATCATATTTTGTGCCAGTATCTACATTCTTTCATGAAATAATAACAACACTACATCGTTTCCTTATACAATTTTATGATACAAAATATATTTATTCGTGAACACTAACTCTTGAATACTGAATTCGGCGTCAGGCTGAAATATTAATGAAATGTGCACGCAGAGCGTCTGTGTACGATTATTTCAAGTATATATTTCCAAGTGAATACTAAAATACCGTAATTTCACAAATTTTCACGATTCCTTATGATATAGATAAAATCTGTCATCCTTGGAACCGCTTGACCTACATATTTCTAGGATCCAGATCCCAGTTATTTTTCAAGCACTTTTTTACCAAAAATAGGAGAAAAATTCTCAAATCGCACCAGCTCAAATACATTGACACTACTTTCAAATTATTAGAAATTTTATTTGAATCACAGAGAAAAAAAGATTAGAAATACGCAACTTTTAAAATAATTTTACAAAGTCGTGCACCTGGTTCCGGACCGGAATTATTCGAATTTCCTGTTCTGAGGACCCATTTTCACATGTATTCTTCCACACATATACTATACATGTCTTATACACTTTAAAATATATTCAGAATTTTATTTGAATTCGTCTATCAAGTAAACATTGATGGGGAGACAATTCAAGATAAACCTTAAGTGCATTTCCCACCTGAATTATTAAAAAAAATCAAGCTAAGAAATAATAGGAACTATCCTACAGGTGTGATCGTCTGGTCAATACCGTCCATCCACAGGGATTTATCGCGCTTCCCAGTTGCTTGGTGTACTATGGGCTATACATACATACACGTAACCAATAGTGCGTACATCAAGCAATCGAGAAGCGCGATGAATCCCTGTGCGCCCATCTAATTTACGTTCGCATGATGTGCACACCAAAATACACACATGCATATTGTAACAGAAAGAAAGAAAATCAATTTCATAGATGAGATTGTACAAAAGAGTCTAGCTTTAGATGCAAAAGCGATGTATTAAATATCATCGCTTTGGTGAAAACGGTAATGTTCACGGGAAGGTGAGCGCACACATGTATGCGCGCAAATTATTTGCTATAAGAAAAATATTATACATCCCATTTGTTTCAAGACGACTCTCTTGTGGTCTAAGCATAACCTAGGCATGGATAATTTTACCTGTTAATGTCTTAAACCTTGTTAATCCATGTACATTTGTTTTAGACCCAGTTCTAAATATAAATGACTGCCATTTTACCGGATGTACAATATCTAGTCAATTCGACCTAAGCATACTTCAATGGGAAAGCACCTCTCTTTTGTAGGAGCACTCACCCCAAGGGATCAAGGTCGAAACAAAGCAACGTATACAAATCATTCATTTAACTGTTCCAAGTTTTTTCTTTTTCATTTTCAGGTTTATAATGCCAGTACATGCGATATATATGATCCCATAGGGTGAGAGCACCAACAAAGGAGAGGTTTATTCAGATTGAAATGTGCAACGGTCGAATTGATCGGATCTTGCACATCCGGAAAAATGGCAGACATTTCTGTTTAGAACTGAGACAAAAACAAATGTTCGTGGATTTACAAGTTTTAAAACAGTAACAGTTAAAATTATCCATGCCTAGGTAAAGTTTAGTAAATTGATGAGCTGATTTGAAGAATGCAGGGCACAATATTCCTCAAAAAATAAACTTCCAACCAAACGAACCTGTTGCACTAACGCTCTGTATATTACATACATGTACAGTAGCGTATATCTAGCGCTAAAAAGAGTCCATTACATGTATTCTATGAGAAGTCTGAATTTTCATACAAAAATTTATAAAAAAAAAGTAAACGTAATTACTCGTCCCTATACAGGCGAGAATCCAGAACCTGAACGGGGGCTCAAACTCTTTTCGAGGGATGCTTTGCGAGGCCCGAACGGTCCTTCGGTGGTTGGGGTGCCTCCCTCGTGAAAATTAATAAAATGAAAAAAAAAAGAAGTAAATTAGTGGCTTCTGGGGCAGATTTGAAATGAATCTAGAAGTTATTATTTTCTCTTCTACATGTCAATGTTAATGCAACTTTAAATTTCTCTTAGGAAATGGACGGATTGATCAAGAATTAAATTTGACCAAGGGTTCAGCCAATATTCGGGGAGATCCAGCTTATGATTTTGAACCAAAAAAAATAAAATAAAATAAAATAAAATAAATAAAAACCCCGGAAACTCCGCAATTTCCAAGAGCTGGATGATTTGCTATTCAAAATTTTGTTTTGTCGCCGGGGTTCCCCCGCCCCTAAACTCCCTACCAGGGGACACCACGCTGGGGACCAACACTAGTCGAAACAGGTCTATTTATAGTCACACGTCTAAAAAGAGATATATATATTATACCCTTTGTATAAGATTAAGTGGCGGATTCAGGGGGGGGGGGGAGTTGCGGAAGAGGCGCCCGCCCCCAGCACTGACCCAAAAATTTCCAAAACAGGTATATTTTGGCCCATTTTCAGTCAAAATCGGCAAAATTTGCCCGTTGACCCCCGGTAAAGGGGGCGCTAGATCCGCCACTGAGATTTTTTTAAGATATTTTTTTACGGATTTGCCCAGCTTGGACTTCATGAATTTTATACGGCATGTATCTGTATACATTTGTGTACTTTGTGGCGGATTCTGCCCGGGGGGAGGGGGGGGGCAGAATTTAGCTCAACTGAGGTGCCAGCAATTTGCCTTTTTTCACGGGGATTCCCCTGCCACATCTACCGGTCTCTCGTATCCCCCTCGGACCTTCCTGTCTAGCATGTCATCCCAAACCCCGCAACACAGTTGGGGGGGGGGGGGGCGGCACTGACCCAAATATTTTCAAACAGCCCTATATTTTGGTCCATTTACATTAAAAAATCGGCAAAATTCCCCCCGGCAAAGGGGGCGCTGGATCCGCCATTGCAACAGTTCAGTACCCATATCTCGCTGTGAAAATACCATGCAAACTACTCTTTAAGGCGAACATTTTTATTATGAACAAGAAACAACTCAAAACAAGTGAATCTATATTTAGTCCAGGGAACCCCCGACCATTCCCCAACATGTCCAAAGACAGAAGAATCGAAGAAACGATGAAAACAGGGTAAATTGTGTACTCACAATCATATTTACAGGAATTTTATAGAATTAATGATATGATTGGTGGGTGATGCCTTCGTTTCAGTATTGTTGTAAAACGGGTATAAATTTTACAAGGTGTCAGTAGTAAGGTATCTACATACCTTGGAGTCGGGCCGACTCCGCCCCAGGTACGGGGGGTTACGGAAGGCTCCCACGTAAAGAACGTCTGTTCCACTCAAGCGATCGTCTACTACTGCACTGGATATACGCGAGTCAGTACTGTGGCGGGAACTAGGCTAGGAACGGTAACTCTAGCTACTCGTGATTTCCTACATTCCTCCCCGTTTTATTTGGACTCTTTCCCTGGATCTGCTCCCGTGGTTATGTACAAAGTATATTTACAATATTTACAGGACCGAGTATGCCGAGACAGCATCTCCTTCAAACAGACTGATTTCTTTAAAGCTGGAAAGGGACGTGTTAAAATATCTTATGTTCAACGGTTGTCGTGAACCTCTACTATCACAAAATTTATGATAGATATAATCAATCTGCTTGAATAAAATTAAATACAATAGTCTACACTTTTGGTTCTCTATAACGCCGTATCCGGCATCTTCCTTATATGTGCAGACTTGCGTCATTAATAGTCTGTATCCAATCAATCTATTATGTACACCAGGATCTCCAGTTTTCCACGATCGAAGACCTTATATTGGCAGACGGCGACGAAAAGACCATCCTTCACAGCAAATGGCCCATGGTGGTACTCTGGATCCATCTGCCATCTTCCCCCTCTCCATACTTTTGAAAAGACGTGTGTTGCCAGAATGATGTAGATGGCAATATTGGACTTGTTCTGGTAAGCATAACGATGCAAGCACATGTAGTCTTCGCTGAAAGGCAGCAGGTTACTTTCTTCCAGATGTTGAAATGTGACCAGATGTGAATCTGTTGGGAGCAAACCTGAGAAGCCATGACTGACTTCCTCTTTGACTGCATCCTCTGGTTGGCAAGTTTCTTTGATGTACAGGCCAAAGGAGCCATTACTGACTCCGGTGTCAAATTGACTGTCTTCATCTGAATCCTTGATGATACCCAAGGAGCCATTACTGACTCCGGTGTCAAATTCATTGCTTCATCAACTGGACTTGTAACAGGTTGCTGCTTATTTGGTTGACGGTTACTACAGATTGCAACATCATGTTGTTCTTCTAAGATGTGACCATTGTGATGATCTTTTTCTTCACACAGGTCGCCATTGATATTTTGGTATTCAGGCTGTGTTATATCGTCATGTCCTTGATGGTTAGAGACATTTGTTAGACTGTCTGTCTGGCCTACAGTAATACCTTGTGTTGGTTGGCAACCTATAGTTTTCTGCCATTGACTGCAATTAATGTCAGAGGATGTCACATTTTGATTGACTGGTGGTGTAGGGCATGTTCCAGGAATGCTCTGATTTATATAAGGCAATGGCGGCATTTGACATGGCATGCCAAAATATGGCAACATTGGATTGTAAAATCCTACGAATGGCATAGGTGACCATGGCATCATGGGTGACATAGTTGGCCATGACATAGGTGGCATGCAGTAAGGCACGTAAGGCATGGGTGGTGGTTGGCACATGCCTATCGGCCACAGGTTGCTGGTCTGATTTGCCACTGGGTAGCCTTGAAATTGGTTCACTTGGTTACCGCATCGATAACCAGAATCACTGCATACTTGACTTTGATTCATGCCATTTACACCTGGGTTACCACTTTGAGTTTGATAACCTTGATTACCTGGAACCTGACAAAATTGTCCGTTGTTACCTAGGTTACCATTTTGATAACCGAATTGTTGACCCTGAAATGCCAATGGTGACTGGCATTCATTTACTTGACATGGCTGGCTGGGTGGATTACCTTGGTTACCACTTTGATAACCGAATTGCTTATCCTGAAATGCCAATGGTGGCTGGCATTCATTTATTTTGCATGGCTCGTTGGATGAGTTAGAACTGTGTGTCATGCCTATTTGATCTTGAATTTCAGCTCTAGATTGTTGATTGAAGTCACACATTTTATAGTGTAATTATTGATGACCTATGTAGCCGTATTCGACTACGAATTCTAAGGAATCAACAATGACACAGTTCAATAATAAAGAAATGGAATGGTTTATTTGCAAAGGAGAGATATTGAGTCTTAGTAACCGTTGAACTATTTCGGCGAGTTACGATTTTCTATACCCGCCCGCTATTTAGTTCCTATATATCGGTTACTCCTTTCCCCCTCACTAAATTCAAAATAGAATTTAATAAATATTGACAATAATACTGATCTCACCGTAAATAACAGTGAGCGATGATACGCTTTGATGCACACCTGATTACCTGAGCAGGCAAATATTCGAACAGTTATAATGAAATAAGATATCGGAATGTGCCCAAGTAAACAAAATTAAACAAAGGTATTTGCAGAGAGAATCTTTTCATAGAAGAGACCTCTGTGCATATAAATAAATAATCATCCAACGTGCTTACTCAAACAATGACTTTTTCAAAGTTGAAATCCACACAATGAATATCTCGAATTGTCGGTATTCCTCCTTCGTATTTAAAGTCCGTTTTTCGGCGACGTCAAATGTTGTAAAGGATGAGGATAAATGTAAGACCGCCTTTACTACCAAATACGGCCTGTACCAATTTAAAAGGATGAGTTTCGGCTTGACGAACGCTCCAAGTACATTTTCGAGGGTAATGAACCTCGTACTTTGAGGTCTACATTGGAGAACAGTGTTGGCTTTCCTAGATGACGTATTAGTTCTTGGTCAGAATTTTGAAGATCATATTACGAATTTAGCAGAAGTCTTTGAAAGATTCCGGCAATACGGAATTAAGTTGAAAGCCAAAAAGTGTGACTTATTCAGGCAAGAAGTAGAGTACCTAGGTAGGACTGTAGGGCGCGAGGGCATGAAAGTAAGCCAAAGTTTCATTGACACAATGGACAAGTGGACCACACCTACCTGTACCAAGGATGTGGAAAGATTTTGCGGTTTCGCAAACTATCACAGAAACTTTATTAAGAATTTTGCAGAGATTGCCGCACCCTTATACGGTCTTACAGGTAAGAATAAGTTTTATTGGGAGGAACAGCATGAGTGCGCCTTTGAACAACTGAAATCAGCATTAAGTAGCGCACCGGTACTAACTATACCAAACAAGAATGACTATTTCATTTTGGATACTGATGCCTCAGATATTGCCATTGGAGCAGAGCTTATTCAGATCCAAGATGGGGTGGAGAGAAGTATATCTTTTTGTAGTTTCTCGTTGACACCAGAACAGCGAAAATATTGTACAACAAAAAAGGAACTACTGGCAGTTGTAAGATTCACCAGACATTTTAGGCATTATTTATTAGGTCGCCAGTTTGATGTGCGTACGGACCATAGCAGCCTACAGTGGTTGATGAATTTTAAGAATCAAAATGGACAACTTGCGAGGTGGCTTGAAGAACTAAGCCAATATTGGATGGTAATTCGTCATCGCCCTGGAGTAAAACACCAGAATGCAGATGCACTATCCAGACTACCAGACAATGTCCTATCTTCCTGTCAGGAGTTCAAACATAATGTACAACCTGTAGATCTCCCGTGTGGAGGTTGTGATCATTGTCAACGTAAACACAGGGATTGGAGTCTTTTTATTGACTCTGTAGACGAAGCAGTTCCGTTGGCGAGAACTGTTGTACAACAAGTTAAAAAACCGCTACCAACAACGTGGATGGAGAATTACACTTGGTCAGAGATTAAGGAATATCAACAAGATGATAGAGATTTGAAATTCATTTTGAATTGGTTATCTTCCAACCAAAATCCCTCAGACAGTGAAATATTCCTCAGAAACCCTACAGCGAAACATTATTGGGTCAACAAAGAGTTATTCTTCTTGTGCGAAGACGGAATATTGTGGAAAAAGAACCCAGAAGATAGCTCTGTCAAATTGCACGTTATTCCTTCAACTTTAAAGGAAGAAATGATCAAACTTTGCCATGACCTTCCTTCTTCAGGTCACCAAGGTCAAGATAGAACACTTAGTAGGTGTAAGCAGAGGTTTTATTGGTATACCATGGCTAAAGATGTAAAATCGTATGTTGCCGAATGTTCACGTTGCAACAGGAACAAGAAACCTAATCGAAAAGCGAGATGCAAGTTTACATCATACCACGCCGGTTTTCCGATGGAGCGTGTACATCTCGATTTCCTGGGACCACTACCTACTACACATAACAACAACAGTTACGTCTTGATGATGGTGGACCAGTTTACCAAGTGGGTTGAATGCATTCCATTGCCTAATCAGACAGCTGAGACAACAGCTCAAGCCGCGGTGGACCATTTCTTCTCGAGATTCGGGATACCGTTTCAGATTTTCACAGACAGAGGATCAAATTTTGAAAGTATACTCTTTAAACAACTCTGTGAGAGATTAGCCATTCATAAAGCTAGAACAACAGCTTTTAGACCATCAGCAAATGGCCAAGTGGAGCGGTATAATAGAACATTAATGAATGCGGTGAGATGTTTTTCTAGTCGATCTCCGAAAAACTGGGACATGTATTTACCACAATTAGCCAGTGCGATGAGGTCCGTTATAAACCGCAGTACAGGTTATACACCCAATATGTTAATGTTGGGTAGGGAAGTTACCATGCCAGTCGATCTAAAATTTCCTGGACCTGACCCTGAAGATTCAGAAAATTATGATGACTATGTAAACAGTTTAGTTACGCATATTCATATGGCACATGACATAGCTCGTGAGAAGCTTAAAGCAGGTCAGGCTACAGCTAAACGTGATTACGATCTAAAGGTTCACGAACATACTTACTTGGCAGGTGATGCTGTCTACATTCTAGATACAGCAGTTCCTAAAGGTAAGTGTGCAAAGCTAAGACCTCAGTGGAAGGGCCCAGGATTGGTAACAAAAAAGATCACTGATTACATATATTAAGTGATGCTTAGAAAAAGGTTTGAAATTATAAATCACGACAGAATGAAGCATTGCAAGGATAAGGAGCTGCCTGCATGGTTGACTAAACAAAGACAAAATATAGAGGATGGTTCTCCAGTGAATGCGAAACCAGACAATCCAAGTAAGTAATGTCTTTGTAGGGGTCCGGACATGGGAGAATTCATGATCCAATGTGATGAGTGCAGAGAATGGTATCATGAATCTTGTGTAGGTATAAACCAGAAGCAAGCAGAGGATATTGACATTTATCTTTGTCCTGATTGTAATGTTTAATTTGTAGATCCAAAGTCAAGATGTCAGAATCAAGCCCTGAAAAGAGAGCTTGGAGGAAAGAGACGAACAAGGGCAAGGGCGAATCTAGCCAGTCCAAAGGAAAAGGCAAGGGGAAAGGCAAGTCAAAAGGAAAGGGTAAGGGAAAACAAAAGGCCTCCGGTCCATACGTGAAGGTCGAGGATTTCCGCGGTGAGGAAGAACCCTGGGTCGATACCCTGCGTCGCGCCAGTGACTTGGACGTGCTGTTAGAGCCAACTGGATTTTAAAGGATCCTAATCCTTCTTGAGCATTCCCTTCGAGAGGAATGCGTGGTGAAGCAGTACGCCCTAGCTCAGAGACTAGGGAACTCGGCCTGGATTAATACCGTCAGGAGAGATGCCAGATTTGACTTCCCGGAAACGTGGATTGAGGACAACATCCCTTCTCTGGACGGATCCAAGTTGCCGCCCTTGAAATCAAAGACTAAGCCTAGCGCCGAATACGTGTCCGAACCTACTCGTGACATTAGGCTCAGTTTGGACCCAAGTTTGCCGGTTCTTCGGGCAAACGCTGCAGACGATAGCACAGCGCCTCCTGCTCCAATATTTCCCTTCGCAGCAGTCGAGACACCTCAGTTCGTATTTCTCGGGGAATCAGAACTTCCGGTTACGGAAGTTGGGCCTCAGACGGAGGAACCAGTCGAGGAACGAGCTGAAGAGCCAATGGAGTCGTCCAGCGCGGATACGGTCCAAAGTGTCCCAGAGAAGCCTCCTACCAGCAGTGAGCGCTTGGAGCTGTCTCCTGAAAGCGAGACACGCGTAACCCAAAAAGAGCCAGAAAATAAAAATGCACCGACTTCTAGTAAGCCAGCACCTTCTTGCAAAGCCTGGTGTGTCAAAGGAGCCCATGAAACAGTCAAAGCCTCCTTCAAAAATCCTGACACAGACCTTCCATTCCAGCAGGGTGGCTTCAAGCTCTAGACATTCCAACAGAGATAGAAGTAAGTCTCCTTATCAATATAAAGAGAGACAAGGACGTGACAGGGAACATCGCAGTCGTCACGAAGCTTCAAGAAGAGATATGGCTAGTTCCAGCCGCGACAGATATAGCAGAGATAGGAGACATAACCGGGAGTTCAGACACTCGCCGAATAGAACGACGTTCACGGTGACGTTGGATGCAGAGCCTCCTTTTAAGAAGAGAGCCACAGGAAGCAGAGATAGACATTATGCAGGTAATAAGCCTATTACCTGTCCCATCCCTTCCTGCAACTCCACGGACAAACGGTTACGACGACATGTAATAGAAAGGCACCTCCCGGAATGCTTCCGATATTTCTGTGCCACAGAGGCGGATATTGCAGTTCAGGTCGCAGCAATGAGATGGCTGGTTAGAGCTGTGCTTGGACCAGATGCATCCTTGGATGACGCTGTCGAATGGGTAAACCACCAGGGCCGGATTCCCTACTTCGCCTTTATAAGTCAGGATACTTACTACGTATACAAGACTGCATGTAGGATCCTTGGAATCTGGGCCCCCAGCCAATTTATTGCCCATCCAGTAAACTCTCCAGCAGCTCTATTGTTCTGGCGTTGTCTGCTGGCCTTGCTTATAGCAAGCACTCCAGACCAGTGGAGGGAATTCAAAAACTTTCCTGATGTTGACCAGCCAGAATCAAGCGAAAGCCGTGAAGACGTTGCTTAAGAGCCGGAGCAAGCTAGCCGTTTTGACGTTGCTATTGTTCAGGAACCATTAATTGTAGAACCTAGCCGACCGCAGGCTGAGGCGGTTGAACCGGAACAGGTATCCAGCGACGAGTCAGACCCTGGAGACCTGATCATGCTGGAAGAAGCTAGTGGTTCAGGAGATGAAGAGGAACAGGTAGAAATGAGAGCGGGACTTCCGAACGTGTTCGACAGTCATTTCCACCTGGATCGTACTTCCAAAAAGATATGGAAACAGGAATCTGGATATACGGTGGGAGACCTCCTGAAGTACAGCTTTTCTAGAAACGTCGACCAAAAACCAGCATCAAAAGTCAATGTGGTCGGTGGAGTAATAATATATAGCGAACCAAAGACCTATCCCGATGTCAATTTCAGTATCGAGGGACCCTGGAAAGTTGCTGTTGGTGTCCATCCAAAGCATTTCGATACCTTGACGGTTGAGAGGTCAATTGTTCTGAAACAGTTGTTGCAGCACCCTAAAGTAGTGGCGCTCGGAGAATGCGGACTTGACCGGACCATTCCCGTGTCAAAGTGGTCGCGCCAAGATGAGGTGTTCAAACGCATGCTCCATCTTGCGAGAGCAGATCAACCCCTCGTCCTTCATCTACGCGGCCCCAATGGAGACATGTACGGTCAGGACGTTCATGCCAGATGCCGGGAATTGATGGAAATAATATGTAATCCTTCCCAGATGATCCATGTGCATTGTTTCAAGGGAACCGTGGAAATGGTGGAACTCTGGTTGAGGAAATTCCGGCGCACCTATTTTGGTGTAACCGCAGCGGTACAGTCCTTTGACGATGCCCAAATTGCCGGCTTACGAGCAATCCCGAGGGACAGGCTGCTCCTAGAGACAGACTCTCCATACTTCCCCCCGGGTAGAGCTGAAATTAACACCCCAGCATATATTGGAGATGTAGGAGCGTATGTCATATCGCATCTGGACCTGCGACCATCGGAACTTTACCAAATGACCCTGGAAAATGGGCTAGCGCTGTATGGCGCTAGGGATTAATGGACAATGGAGAGAGTTGCCGTTACACGCCAACTTGGAGAGATGGGCTATAGGCTGCCGTGACGACAGTCCTGGTGGTTGAAAATGGTTGTCGGCTATTCGACATTCCTGGACAACTTGTAAATATTGTATATATGTTAATTGTTGAGTTTTTGTTCAAGTTGCCGTTTAATTCTTGGTGAGCTGTTCTAAAAGGGGGAGGAATGTAGCGGAGTAGACGTCGTACGAGTTGACTTGTGCCAGTGAAACCGGAAGTTCCGTGACGTCGAGCGGCGCATTCAGTCTACAGTATCCAAACAGTGAACACCACCGAGACGAACTCTCATCTGTATATATTGTTGTATACTGTGCAGTTGCCACCTTCAGTCCTGTGACAGACTTCCAGAGCTGTTTGGTAAGTAACCTGCATGTTATTTACAATAGTATCAAGTGGGTAATGTTTGAGATGTAACTCGAATTGCCTCTGACTACCAAAGTCATACATGCCTTGCGTTAAAAGCTTAACAAACATGTTTTTTTATTCCATTTTCTTAACTAATTGTAAGCAACCAACTTCAGTACTTTGCATATTTACCTAAGATAAAGCGATTATTGTATCTTGGAGGTGGGGGAGGGGCTACATGTACATGTAAGTGCAAATACTCTATTTTTCAAATTGGGAGAGGGGCTACATGTAAGTGCAAATACAATTATTTTTCAATTTTGAGTGATTATTGAAGCCTTCCGTATATGTTACATCACTTGTACATGTACATCAGGCAAAATTTGACAATAAATAATAGACCATTTTACTAGGTCATATTACCGCTAGACTTACATTTTAGACACTCCAAAACCCAATATCACACTATTTGACGTTATTGCTTACTGTGATGTTGAAACGTATCTATAATATTTTTGACATTATTTTACTTTATGACATCATAGATATGTTTCGACATCATGACATATATAGTAAGAAATAATGTCAAACATTGAGATGTCGGGTCATGAAATGTAAAATTCAAGTCTACCATGTTAATGTGAATATCGTCTATTTATTGTCAAATTTTTACACCATGTTCAAGTGATTTTACATGTGCGGAAGACTTCAAAAATCACTAAAAATTGAAAAATCCTAAGATTTTCCTATTTTTCTAAAAAATTTTCTATATATGTTCTATATTTTCACACACAATATACCTATATTCCTATATTTTGAGTAAGGGAAGTTGCTATGACCCATGATATAAATACCTGATAGATCTCAAAACATTCAAGAAATGATGATATGATCTAAATAAATTGTTGTCGCTGAACTTTTAATAAAATATTGGGCAAAGTACAGAAATGCTTTTATATCTGTATTTTATATTCAGGATCGTGATATGAATCGTATCATGATTAAATATTATAATACTTGTCATATCGTGGGCTAGGCATATCATTGCAGCCCAATCATGGTTGGAAATCAAATGGACTTACTTAAAGGTTCATTCATTCATTTATTCATTCATTGTTCATTCATTCTTTATTTGTAGTAGTATTTTTTTTGTAAGTGTACTGCAAGATTTTACTTCTTTATAAAAAATCCTGCAGGAGTTCTTTTTTCTCAAAAAAATTCCTGCAGGAATTTTCTAAATAAATTTCCTGCAGGAATTTTTAACACAGCATAATTTCCTTCGGGAAAAAATGTTCATATAATATTTCCCGCAGGAATATTTTAAGTTCAAATTTTTCCTGCAGGATTTTTTTCTCCCGCAGGATTTTACTTCGAAAAAAATTTCCCGCAGCAATTTTATTTTTCCTGCAGGAAATTTTTTTTCCTGCAGGATTATTTCAAGCAATTTTTCCTGCGGGATTTTGAAAATTCCCGCAGGAATTCATCAATTTCCCGCAGGATTTTGATAATTCCCGCAGGATTTTGAAAATTCCCGCAGGATTTTTTTATTTCCCGCAGGATTTTTTTGTAATTAAGGTGAATATCTCAGGTACCAGGTGCGCTACAGGTAAATGAGATGTGGATTCCGACTAACTCAGGTATCCTCTACGCGATGACACTATTAGTTTTGCTGTACGTCCAGCCCCGGGCGGGCGCAAAAATGAACTAGCGCGCAAGTTCATAATTATTTTGCCCACTGTTAAGTGTATATTTGGGTCCGATCAACAAAATTTTGACAGAGTAATGCCCCTTGCACTTCGAAAAAAACCCAAAATTTCAGGGTTTCCGTTCAATATCTCTTGAGTGGAGTTACATATTGAAATGAAATTGTGTATACTGATACATCAAATGACAATCTAGGTCAAGTTCTTATTTGGGTCCAATCAAAAAATTTTTTACAGAGTTATGCCCCTTGCACTTCGAAAAATATCAAAATTTCAGGATTTCCGTTCAATATCTCTTGAGTGGAGTTACATATAGAAATGAAATTTTGTATACAGACACATCAAATGAAAATCTAGGTCAAGTTCATATTTAGGTCCGATCAAAAAAAATTGGACAGAGTTATGCCCCTTGCACTTTGAAAAATACCAAAACTTCAGGGTTTCTGTTCAATATCTCTTGAGTGGAGTTACATATTGAAATGAAACTGTTACTTTATACCCCCATAGGTTGTATCAATGCAAGTGTAAAGTTGTGACGGTCTTTAATCACAGAAGGTGTAGGGGGCATTAATGTTTTACAAACATGACTTTTAACTTGTTCTAAGTTCAAGTCCTAAATCGCACCGCTGCTCACCAGTTGTAGCGTAGCCAAGCATGTGGCTAGTGTATGTGTGAAATCCAGGATTGTGTGGTAGCTATGCCGCTGTAATTGTGTTCGTTGTTTGAATAATAACTCCTATGTACAGTTCACGATTTATTTACACTAACACTAAACTAATCTCTATAAACGTCATACAAATAAAAGTAATCCAAATAGAAAGAACGGAGCCACATAAATACAGTAAAAGTCCTACATTATTGAAATAAAGTGATGTGGATTCATCTAGCAATAGTTACAGAGTGAGATAAAGCTAACATTCGGAGCCTATATTAATATTAAAATAGGTTATCCTCGGAGCGAGGATCAAAAATAGTGATCCTCATTATGAGGAGCAACATGTAAACAAACATGCCCTGACCTAATTAGCTAAATCGTATCATTTACTTCAATATCTAAGTAATACTTGCAAATAAATAACAAAACTCAAATTAAAAATTATAGTTAAAATAAATATACGTCACAGAAAAAAAGGTCAAATACTAGCTGCAGTAGGATAATTTTGTGCTGTTCGATACATTTAGGTGCGATAAATATCAAACCACGGACTTAAGTTTTCAAAAGAGTTTTCAAAAGAGTTGAATTTTGGGATGTTTTTATCAAAGGAGTAGGTGCAGTAACCTTCCATTTCGGCCCTATTTTCAAAGGTGTTCATATATCCATAATATCCTAGTTTATAAACTGTCAAATGTATTGTGAATCCAAATCAAGACATCCTGTTTTGATTTCACAGTCCTATACGGAATAATACATAGCTGAAAACGTCTAAAAACGTTGAAATCATTGAAAATATCAATGAATGAGCGAAATTTTGATACAAAATTATGAAATCAAGTAGTGATCCATGCCTTGCCCATGAATATTTTTGTGTTAATCGATGGGTTTCTGATCAGCCTTAAAATAATATCTTGGGCGAGGCCTGGAGTGTAGATAAATTTTGAAAATTTGTGCGTAAAATACGATGATTTTCCTTTGTTTTGCGTCATTAAGGGCAAATGACGTCAGAACATGAATACCAATACATTACATGTACATTTCATAGAAAGAATATTAAATGTTGCGTTTCTTTTTTGGTAAGGTATATTTCAATATTGGCCATTTCAACCACTAGGTTGGCATCTCTGGTGATTGATTGTTTAGTCCCCGAGGATATCGTCTAGTTTCGAAGTGTTTCGACAATTCTCTGTCACAAAATCAAATGATTTTTTTAATAAATGGTATCTCCCTGATGACATAGCTCTCTCCTTAGCAGGTACAGATTTTGCCCTTATTCGGATTTCCTATTTTTCGATCTCGAGCATCACCAATGAAACATAACTTTATCCCACCCATCCTGCTACGTCTTTCGGTACGCTTTTTCGACATAGTAATTTTCTTACTTTTTTGGCATATAACATTGTTTAGATTTAGGATCACTGATGAGGGTTAAGTACCCGAAACGTGCATGTCTGGTCCACGTTGCCAATTTATCTGTTCTTAAATGATTCTATTCAATTTGAAGACGTTTACATTTATACCACTTGGTGAGTGTCACTGCTGGTGGACCAGGAGTCCCCGAGGGCACATGTAGCCAAGTTCGATCAATTTCGGTTGATCGTTTCTTCAACGCATTCTAAATTTCTGTTATCAAAATTTCTTGAAATTTCTAAAAAGTGGGTTCTGTAGCATCATATCCCACCCATCCTGCTACGTCTTTCGGTACACTTTTTCGACATAGTAATTTTCTTACTTTTTTGGCATATAACATTGTTTAGATTTAGGATCACTGATGAGGGTTAAGTACCCGAAACGTGCATGTCTGGTCCACGTTGCCAATTTATCTGTTCTTGAATGATGCCATTCAATTTGAAGACGTTTACATTTATACCACTTGGTGAGTGTCACTGCTGGTGGACCAGGAGTCCCCGAGGGCACATGTAGCCAAGTTCGATCAATTTCGGTTGATCGTTTCTTCAACGCATTCTAAATTTCTGTTATCAAAATTTCTTGAAATTTCTAAAAAGTGGGTTCTGTAGCATCATATCCCACCCATCCTGCTACGTCTTTCGGTACACTTTTTCGACATAGTAATTTTCATACCTTTTTGGCATATAACATTGTTTAGATTTAGGATCACTGATGAGGGATAAGTACCCGAAACGTGCATGTCTGGTCCACGTTGCCAATTTATCTGTTCTTAAATGATGCCATTCAATTTGAAGACGTTTACATTTATACCACTTGGTGAGTGTCACTGCTGGTGGACCAGGAGTCCCCGAGGGCACATGTAGCCAAGTTCGATCAATTTCGGTTGATCGTTTCTTCAACGCATTCTAAATTTCTGTTATCAAAATTTCTTGAAATTTCTAAAAAGTGGGTTCTGTAGCATCATATCCCACCCATCCTGCTACGTCTTTCGGTACACTTTTCGACATAGTAATTTTCATACTTTTTGGCATATAACATTGTTTAGATTTAGGATCACTGATGAGGGTTAAGTACCCGAAACGTGCATGTCTGGTCCACGTTGCCAATTTATCTGTTCTTAAATGATGCCATTCAATTTGAAGACGTTTACATTTATACCACTTGGTGAGTGTCACTGCTGGTGGACCAGGAGTCCCCGAGGGCACATGTAGCCAAGTTCGATCAATTTCGGTTGATCGTTTCTTCAACGCATTCTAAATTTCTGTTATCAAAATTTCTTGAAATTTCTTAAAAGTGGGTTCTGTAGCATCATATCCCACCCATCCTGCTACGTCTTTCGGTACACTTTTTCGACATAGTAATTTTCATTACTTTTTTGGCATATAACATTGTTTAGATTTAGGATCACTGATGAGGGTTAAGTACCCGAAACGTGCATGTCTGGTCCACGTTGCCAATTTATCTGTTCTTAAATGATGCTATTCAATTTGAAGACGTTTACATTTATACCACTTGGTGAGTGTCACTGCTGGTGGACCAGGAGTCCCCGAGGGCACATGTAGCCAAGTTCGATCAATTTCGGTTGATCGTTTCTTCAACGCATTCTAAATTTCTGTTATCAAAATTTCTTGAAATTTCTAAAAAGTGGGTTCTGTAGCATCATATCCCACCCATCCTGCTACGTCTTTCGGTACACTTTTTCGACATAGTAATTTTCATACTTTTTTGGCATATAACATTGTTTAGATTTAGGATCACTGATGAGGGTTAAGTACCCGAAACGTGCATGTCTGGTCCACGTTGCCAATTTATCTGTTCTTAAATGATGCCATTCAATTTGAAGACGTTTACATTTATACCACTTGGTGAGTGTCACTGCTTGTGGATCAGGAGTCCCCGAGGGCACATGTAGCCAAGTTCGATCAATTTCGGTTGATCGTTTCTTCAACGCATTCTAAATTTCTGTTATCAAAATTTCTTGAAATTTCTTAAAAGTGGGTTCTGTAGCATAATATCCCACCCATCCTGCTACGTCTTTCGGTACACTTTTTCGACATAGTAATTTTCATACTTTTTTGGCATATAACATTATTTAGATTAGGATCACTGATGAGGGTTAAGTACCCGAAACGTGCATGTCTGGTCCACGTTACCAATTTATCTTTTCTTAAATGATGCCATTCAATTTGAAGACGTTTACATTTATACCACTTGGTGAGTGTCACTGCTGGTGGACCAGGAGTCCCCGAGGGCACATGTAGCCAAGTTCGATCAATTTCGGTTGATCGTTTCTTCAACGCATTCTAAATTTCTGTTATCAAAATTTCTTGAAATTTCTAAAAAGTGGGTTCTGTAGCATCATATCCCACCCATCCTGCTACGTCTTTCGGTACACTTTTTCGACATAGTAATTTTCATACTTTTTTGGCATATAACATTGTTTGGATTTAGGATCACTGATGAAGGTTAAGTACCCGAAACGTGCATGTCTGGTCCACGTTGCCAATTTATCTGTTCTTGAATGATGCCATTCAATTTGAAGACGTTTACATTTATACCACTTGGTGAGTGTCACTGCTGGTGGACCAGGAGTCTCCGAGGGCACATGTAGCCAAGATCGATCAATTTCGGTTGATCGTTTCTTCAACGCATTCTAAATTTCTGTTATCAAAATTTCTTGAAATTTCTTAAAAGTGGGTTCTGTAGCATCATATCCCACCCATCCTGCTACGTCTTTCGGTACACTTTTTCGACATAGTAATTTTCTTACTTTTTTGGCATATAACATTGTTTAGATTTAGGATCACTGATGAGGGTTAAGTACCCGAAACGTGCATGTCTGGTCCACGTTGCCAATTTATCTGTTCTTAAATGATGCTATTCAATTTGAAGACGTTTACATTTATACCACTTGGTGAGTGTCACTGCTGGTGGACCAGGAGTCCCCGAGGGCACATGTAGCCAAGTTCGATCAATTTCGGTTGATCGTTTCTTCAACGCATTCTAAATTTCTGTTATCAAAATTTCTTGAAATTTCTAAAAAGTGGGTTCTGTAGCATCATATCCCACCCATCCTGCTACGTCTTTCGGTACACTTTTTCGACATAGTAATTTTCATACTTTTTTGGCATATAACATTGTTTGGATTTAGGATCACTGATGAGGGTTAAGTACCCGAAACGTGCATGTCTGGTCCACGTTGCCAATTTATCTGTTCTTAAATGATGCTATTCAATTTGAAGACGTTTACATTTATACCACTTGGTGAGTGTCACTGCTGGTGGACCAGGAGTCCCCGAGGGCACATGTAGCCAAGTTCGATCAATTTCGGTTGATCGTTTCTTCAACGCATTCTAAATTTCTGTTATCAAAATTTCTTGAAATTTCTAAAAAGTGGGTTCTGTAGCATCATATCCCACCCATCCTGCTACGTCTTTCGGTACACTTTTTCGACATAGTAATTTTCATACTTTTTTGGCATATAACATTGTTTAGATTTAGGATCACTGATGAGGGTTAAGTACCCGAAACGTGCATGTCTGGTCCACGTTGCCAATTTATCTGTTCTTGAATGATGCCATTCAATTTGAAGACGTTTACATTTATACCACTTGGTGAGTGTCACTGCTGGTGGACCAGGAGTCTCCGAGGGCACATGTAGCCAAGTTCGATCAATTTCGGTTGATCGTTTCTTCAACGCATTCTAAATTTCTGTTATCAAAATTTCTTGAAATTTCTTAAAAGTGGGTTCTGTAGCATCATATCCCACCCATCCTGCTACGTCTTTCGGTACACTTTTTCGACATAGTAATTTTCTTACTTTTTTTGGCATATAACATTGTTTAGATTTAGGATCACTGATGAGGGTTAAGTACCCGAAACGTGCATGTCTGGTCCACGTTGCCAATTTATCTGTTCTTAAATGATGCTATTCAATTTGAAGACGTTTACATTTATACCACTTGGTGAGTGTCACTGCTGGTGGACCAGGAGTCCCCGAGGGCACATGTAGCCAAGTTCGATCAATTTCGGTTGATCGTTTCTTCAACGCATTCTAAATTTCTGTTATCAAAATTTCTTGAAATTTCTAAAAGTGGGTTCTGTAGCATCATATCCCACCCATCCTGCTACGTCTTTCGGTACACTTTTTCGACATAGTAATTTTCATACTTTTTTGGCATATAACATTGTTTAGATTTAGGATCACTGATGAGGGTTAAGTACCCGAAACGTGCATGTCTGGTCCACGTTGCCAATTTATCTGTTCTTAAATGATGCCTATTCAATTTGAAGACGTTTACATTTATACCACTTGGTGAGTGTCACTGCTGGTGGATCAGGAGTCCCCGAGGGCACATGTAGCCAAGTTCGATCAATTTCGGTTGATCGTTTCTTCAACGCATTCTAAATTTCTGTTATCAAAATTTCTTGAAATTTCTAAAAGTGGGTTCTGTAGCATCATATCCCACCCATCCTGCTACGTCTTTCGGTACACTTTTTCGACATAGTAATTTTCATACTTTTTTGGCATATAACATTGTTTAGATTTAGGATCACTGATGAGGGTTAAGTACCCGAAACGTGCATGTCTGGTCCACGTTACCAATTTATCTTTTCTTAAATGATGCCATTCAATTTGAAGACGTTTACATTTATACCACTTGGTGAGTGTCACTGCTGGTGGACCAGGAGTCCCCGAGGGCACATGTAGCCAAGTTCGATCAATTTCGGTTGATCGTTTCTTCAACGCATTCTAAATTTCTGTTATCAAAATTTCTTGAAATTTCTAAAAAGTGGGTTCTGTAGCATCATATCCCACTCATCCTGCTACGTCTTTCGGTACACTTTTTCGACATAGTAATTTTCATACTTTTTGGCATATAACATTGTTTGGATTTAGGATCACTGATGAGGGTTAAGTACCCGAAACGTGCATGTCTGGTCCACGTTGCCAATTTATCTGTTCTTAAATGATGCTATTCAATTTGAAGACGTTTACATTTATACCACTTGGTGAGTGTCACTGCTGGTGGACCAGGAGTCCCCGAGGGCACATGTAGCCAAGTTCGATCAATTTCGGTTGATCGTTTCTTCAACGCATTCTAAATTTCTGTTATCAAAATTTCTTGAAATTTCTAAAAAGTGGGTTCTGTAGCATCATATCCCACCCATCCTGCTACGTCTTTCGGTACACTTTTTCGACATAGTAATTTTCATACTTTTTTGGCATTGTTTAGATTTAGGATCACTGATGAGGGTTAAGTACCCGAAACGTGCATGTCTGGTCCACGTTGCCAATTTATCTGTTCTTGAAATGATGCCATTCAATTTGAAGACGTTTACATTTATACCACTTGGTGAGTGTCACTGCTGGTGGACCAGGAGTCTCCGAGGGCACATGTAGCCAAGTTCGATCAATTTCGGTTGATCGTTTCTTCAACGCATTCTAAATTTCTGTTATCAAAATTTCTTGAAATTTCTTAAAAGTGGGTTCTGTAGCATCATATCCCACCCATCCTGCTACGTCTTTCGGTACACTTTTTCGACATAGTAATTTTCTTACTTTTTTTGGCATATAACATTGTTTAGATTTAGGATCACTGATGAGGGTTAAGTACCCGAAACGTGCATGTCTGGTCCACGTTGCCAATTTATCTGTTCTTAAATGATGCTATTCAATTTGAAGACGTTTACATTTATACCACTTGGTGAGTGTCACTGCTGGTGGACCAGGAGTCCCCGAGGGCACATGTAGCCAAGTTCGATCAATTTCGGTTGATCGTTTCTTCAACGCATTCTAAATTTCTGTTATCAAAATTTCTTGAAATTTCTAAAAAGTGGGTTCTGTAGCATCATATCCCACCCATCCTGCTACGTCTTTCGGTACACTTTTTCGACATAGTAATTTTCATACTTTTTTGGCATATAACATTGTTTAGATTTAGGATCACTGATGAGGGTTAAGTACCCGAAACGTGCATGTCTGGTCCACGTTGCCAATTTATCTGTTCTTAAATGATGCCATTCAATTTGAAGACGTTTACATTTATACCACTTGGTGAGTGTCACTGCTGGTGGATCAGGAGTCCCCGAGGGCACATGTAGCCAAGTTCGATCAATTTCGGTTGATCGTTTCTTCAACGCATTCTAAATTTCTGTTATCAAAATTTCTTGAAATTTCTTAAAAGTGGGTTCTGTAGCATCATATCCCACCCATCCTGCTACGTCTTTCGGTACACTTTTTCGACATAGTAATTTTCATACTTTTTTGGCATATAACATTATTTAGATTTAGGATCACTGATGAGGGTTAAGTACCCGAAACGTGCATGTCTGGTCCACGTTACCAATTTATCTTTTCTTAAATGATGCCATTCAATTTGAAGACGTTTACATTTATACCACTTGGTGAGTGTCACTGCTGGTGGACCAGGAGTCCCCGAGGGCACATGTAGCCAAGTTCGATCAATTTCGGTTGATCGTTTCTTCAACGCATTCTAAATTTCTGTTATCAAAATTTCTTGAAATTTCTAAAAAGTGGGTTCTGTAGCATCATATCCCACCCATCCTGCTACGTCTTTCGGTACACTTTTTCGACATAGTAATTTTCATACTTTTTTGGCATATAACATTGTTTGGATTTAGGATCACTGATGAGGGTTAAGTACCCGAAACGTGCATGTCTGGTCCACGTTGCCAATTTATCTGTTCTTAAATGATGCTATTCAATTTGAAGACGTTTACATTTATACCACTTGGTGAGTGTCACTGCTGGTGGACCAGGAGTCCCCGAGGGCACATGTAGCCAAGTTCGATCAATTTCGGTTGATCGTTTCTTCAACGCATTCTAAATTTCTGTTATCAAAATTTCTTGAAATTTCTAAAAGTGGGTTCTGTAGCATCATATCCCACCCATCCTGCTACGTCTTTCGGTACACTTTTTCGACATAGTAATTTTCATACTTTTTTGGCATATAACATTGTTTAGATTTAGGATCACTGATGAGGGTTAAGTACCCGAAACGTGCATGTCTGGTCCACGTTGCCAATTTATCTGTTCTTGAATGATGCCATTCAATTTGAAGACGTTTACATTTATACCACTTGGTGAGTGTCACTGCTGGTGGACCAGGAGTCCCCGAGGGCACATGTAGCCAAGTTCGATCAATTTCGGTTGATCGTTTCTTCAACGCATTCTAAATTTCTGTTATCAAAATTTCTTGAAATTTCTTAAAAGTGGGTTCTGTAGCATCATATCCCACCCATCCTGCTACGTCTTTCGGTACACTTTTTCGACATAGTAATTTTCATACTTTTTTGGCATATAACATTGTTTGGATTTAGGATCACTGATGAGGGTTAAGTACCCGAAACGTGCATGTCTGGTCCACGTTGCCAATTTATCTGTTCTTAAATGATGCTATTCAATTTGAAGACGTTTACATTTATACCACTTGGTGAGTGTCACTGCTGGTGGACCAGGAGTCCCCGAGGGCACATGTAGCCAAGTTCGATCAATTTCGGTTGATCGTTTCTTCAACGCATTCTAAATTCTGTTATCAAAATTTCTTGAAATTTCTAAAAAGTGGGTTCTGTAGCATCATATCCCACCCATCCTGCTACGTCTTTCGGTACACTTTTTCGACATAGTAATTTCATACTTTTTTGGCATATACATTGTTTAGATTTTA
>VSWD01000014.1:44436006-44452851 GCA_033119305.1 Pinctada imbricata
TCTCATTGCTATGGCTTTCAACTTTACACTTGATAACCCTGCACGGACCAAACACGCACAATGTTACTGGCGCAGTAAGAAATAGGACCACTACGATTGACAAAAGAAATATTAGACGACAGACGTTTTAAGTTCAAGTTGTAAATAATGGGTTAAATGCATTGTGAGAATGCAAAAAAATGCTACAAGGAACAATGCTACAGGAATAGCGATCACATGTTGATGTCAGTACATTAAAATATGGCGCATCTTTTTTCTTTGTACTTCCCTCCTCTGTATAAGGAGCACCCCATTTTTAGATAGATAGGTATTGTATTTAGGATATAAAAGACCTTAGATTTTTAAAAAAAATTGTGGATGTGTAGAAGACTAAAGACAAGTAAATGAATAAACCAATCGATCAATAATATTTATTTAAAGTCAGACATAATTTATAACAATCAACATTAGCTCTGATGAGCTATTTATCGACTAGGAAAAAAGGTTTTTCAGTTTGATACTTAATAAACCTAAGATGTTGGTTTTAAGTTGGTCAAGAAGTTTCAAAAGCAAATATCTCCTAAAGTAAAAGTGATAGGACATTATACTTCATACATACACCCATAACAATTGCGACAAATTTGACATGATCATATTGACCTTGAACTCTGACCTCAAAATCTTTTATTTGGTTAAGAAGTTCTATCATTTTATATATTTACATATTTCCAGACTTTTTTTTTTTTAGATTTGAGACAACTCTTGAATTGTGAGAATCACTCATTCAAGCATTTGAGGCATCGATTTGGAGTTTGATTTGTGCCAGTTTTATACTTGTCTTCTGTATGTTCGTCTCAATGTTACTTTTTGCCAACTCGCAGGACTTTCAGTCCTTTGATAATTATCTATGTAATGCTGTTAGGAATTAACGCCAAATTGTTCGAATGGAACTCAATTTGGCATTAAGGTGATATCACACGTTTCATGTTATACAACACTTATTTTCAGAAAAAAAAGCATAATTCTGATTTTCTAATGAAATTCAGATGTAAGGGACAATTCTAGGAGGTCACCATCCAAAATTTTGAGATTTTGAACCTGATCGGACTTTTTAGCCTTCCATTGATTGTAATGGAAATACTCATTTCTTGGCTATATATTTTTTCAGCCCAAGATTTTCAAATGTAACTTCACATATGATTTCCTCATCATATTGTGCAAATTCTTATAGAAAGAAATCATTCAATGACCACGTCATATGTTGCAAAATCTGACTGAATGTGTAAATTATCGTGTGAAAAATTAAAAGTGCAATTCGAGTTATCTTTCTTTACTATGTGACCAAAGACAAAAGCATTCTAATTTATATAACCAACTTTTTTGAAATATCACAGCAGTGTTCCTTCACTCACAAAGATTTCAATATGTAAATAAATAGAGCCGAATGCAGATTTTGTGTGACAACACGACAGTATGTGCATATGTGTAATATATGATATTGCCATATGGGCAACTATATTATACGTTTCTCTACATTCAAACACTTTACTTTACACCTGACTTATTTCTGAATAGATACGACATATGTATGTAGGTAAAAAAGTTTTAACAAAATTTTCAAATGAGTTCAATTGCAGCAAAAATTTGACTATTGTTGATCACTGTAGGCTTACCATTACTTTGCAAAGAAAAAAAAACATTCGTATATACATACGAATAACACTCTGATATTACCCAACCACGGTCTTCCCGCATGGCGGGCAAGAGTTCTACCTCTGAGCTATTGATTTGACTTGCCTATTAAGCGATTATTACAAAACCAGAACATCAAGGCATTTTAAGTTACGAAAATCGGAAATCTTCAGCGTGGAAATTTCTTTAAAATTCTCGTCTAAGAGAGGCTACTAAAACGCGTGTGATATCCCGTTAAACCCTAATTCATATAATCGTTTCAAAACAGTGGCAGCCGCCACATAATTAAATGGCGACAGCAACATAATTATGTGGCGATCGCCAGATAATTATGTGACCACCACCAGATAAATAGCGTGTCGACCGCCACACCTATCTAGTGGCGGCTACCACATAAATTTCTGTCGACCGCCACTTAAAGACAGACACAGGACCCAAATTTTTTAATCTCTACACTGAAGAGTTCATTGTATCATATTAACGAGTTTCTGTTTTAACTTCGTTGATTGTTTCATTGTTATATACTTATGTGACAACTTTTCTGCTCATTTGATCAGTTCCTGAATAGCCGCGAAAGTCGGGAGACCGTCTCTCACAATGAACTATGACCTCAGGCATGCTAATTTATCTTTTTTTATTTCGATCCATTTTTCATTCCTAAAGACATTTATTCATTTATTTATCTATTTATTTTTGGTGATAAATTGATGTTAATTATATCATCATATGATGTTATAAAGGTGCAATGTAAAAAATTATGTGTATGTACCATTTATGAAATGAAATTATGAATGAATGAATAAGTTCCATATTGCATTCACTTTCATGGTGGATCAAGAAAATAAATTCCACGGGGGAGAGGGGAATCCCAAATTATCAGAAGGGGGGAGTCCAGTCCTTGCTTTCGATCAAAAGTATATGTTCAAAGGGAAAAATTGGCATTTATTGCAAATTCCAGGCTAGCTTGCATAAACGTATAGATAAGTGAAGTATGTCTGTCTATTACATATGTGTAGACATGTACCCTATCAATTTTTTTACATTTACTCTGAAATAGTCAAATATGTTGGTATTTGCAGAAAAAGCCTCGTGGCAAAATTCCAATCAAACACCACTTCTACATAGTATATAATTGTCAGATACATACAGAAAGTCAAAGACATCGGAAGCCCACTTCCTTTCCCTTTATTTTGGATAACATTTATCATAAATTACCTGACTGATACTATTTATTCGCAAAATAATGTATTTGGGTATTATTGCAAAAAAGAGAGCAAGAATGCATGTACTCATGTACAGATGCATTTACAAAGTGAAAAAGAAAGATAATTCTAAACGCATTTCACTGCAGATATCGTCAAAACTTCAACATTTCTTGAAATTTACCTGGGAAAGGTACCATTTTCTTTTTTCAGTTTCTACGATAACATACTAAGGATATTCGGTTCTAATTTTGAAAAACAAATATACTGTAGAAGTAATTTGAAAATGGATTTTGTACCTTTTGCCATTATTAGATAAGGGCAGAAATCAACGACTCTATAAGAGTAGAAAGTTGATAAAAGACAAAATGTATATTGACACTGTATCAAGTTCTATGGAATCTAAATATTTTTATTATTTAAAATGCCACTCAAAATTTGAGAGAAAGACAACAAGAATCGGATTTGCAGGGTCTGACCTTAATTTATCTGGCGGTTGCTAGATAATTATTTTGCGGTCGCTGGATAATTATGTGTTGACCGCAAGAATGTATCAGTCGCCGCTTCCTTATGTGGCGGTGCCACTTTAAAAATATGTGGTGACCGTCGCCTAAAGAAGTGGCTTCCGCCAGACAAGAACAAGCCAGACTTTCTTAGTTTTCCGGACTTTTTTCTGCGATAGGTTGAAATATCCAACTGAAACTTGATACACAGCATGGTTTTTGAATAGTGACAAAGCAGATTTACCTTTCGTCAAGTTTGACTTCTTTTTCGAGGAGTTATGCTCCTTGGTGACTTGAAAAAGTCAGTTATCTGCGATAGATGGAGATATTCAGGTGAAAGGGGTAGAGGCAAATTCGGCCGGTTTTTTTTTTCCTATTTCAGCTATTTTCAAAAATTATTTTCTTTCCTTTTTTATCTTTCAAATAAGGGTAGAGATATTGTTGTGTATTGAAAATGAATTGAAAAAAGAAATGATACATTAATATGAGTGTTATTTCCCGCCCAGATTGCCCTCTACTATCGGAATTAGTAGCAAAATGATAACAACTAGATTTCAACGTTTTAGTTTATAGTATATATAGAGAAAGCCCATGTACATTCAGAATATGAAAAGGATGGTCCCATACGAGTTTGAAACTGTTACATGCCCTTGCTCTGGGGCTTACAACTGTAGGTATGTTTGTCCCTTGTCGAAAGTCTGAATTTCTAATGTGAGGACATATTGCTCAATGTTTAATCATTTTGCCCTAAAAGGTCGGGAAATCACATAAAATTTGTCCATTTTTGTTTAGAAGAAGCATAATGAATAAGAAAATAGAACATTTTTAGAAATTTTGATCGGGTCCAAAAATAGTCACATTTGCCCCTACCCCTTTGATACACAGCCTGGTTTTAAAAAGAATGCCTCTTTAGTTTTTTGTCAATTTTCCTGACTTTCTCTGCAACAAATAGAGATATTCAGGTGGAATTTGACACAAAGTTTTATATTGGATAGTGACAGTGCAAATTTGACTTTCGTCTTGCTTGACCCATTTTTCGAGGAGTGATGCCCCTTGATGACTTGCAAAATTCAGGGGGATTTCAGTTTTCTGGATTTTTTTTTCTGCAACAAACAGAGATATTCATATGAAATTTGATACACGGCTTAGTCTTGGATAGTGACAGAGCAAGTTTGACTTTCGTTTCGTTTTCTACAGTACTGCAACCCGCTTGTTTTACAAATCTATCCTATCCTATCCTATCCACCATCCTACATCCACCTCCAATCCACTCTATCCTATCCAATGATAGGATAGGATAGTATAGGATAGGGTAGGATGGGGTAGGATGGGGTAGGATTTGATATGATCAGATTCTATCCACTTTCTACCCTACATCCTGTATTCTACATCATACCCTATCCGCTTTTTTTCTCAAACAAGTTGGTTTGCAGGTCTATAGGAGTTATGCCCCCTTGGCGACTTGCAAAATTCTGTCGTTTTTTGTGTTTTTTTTTCCTTGCTCTTTTTTCTGCAACAAATGGAGATATTCAGGTGAAATGTGATACACACCTACAAATGTTATTCTTGGATGGTGACAGAGGAAGTTTTACTTTCCTCATGTTTGACCCATTTTCGAGGACTTTTGCCCTTTGATGACATGCAAAATTCATGACTTGGAAAATTATTTTGCTCTGCAACGAATAGAAATATTCCGGTGAAATTTGATATGTTCCTTCGTCTTGGATAGTTTCAGAGTAAGTTTGGGTCACGCATGACCTTTTCGAGGAGTTGTACCCCTTGATACAAAAAAGTTTTCTTGACTTCTTTCTGCAACACATAGAGTTTGATAGATAGCTTGACTTTGTCTGGCTTGAATTTCCCCTGGCTGAATTTTCCATAGCTTGACGGTGATGGTCCAAGACTACCGTCATACGCATTTATAGCAGCTCATCTGGTACGCTAGAGCAAGTACTGATATTCTGGATTTCCACAGTAATTTACAAATTACCAAGAATCTTTTAGGTCAAGGATTCCGCTTCCATAAAGTAGTTAAGACTTTCTGGAAATTTTACAAAAGTTACAGTCAACTACTTTTAAAATTCGGATCTATACACGCAACAGAGTCGTTACTTTGGGTATTACTTAACCTGTCTTTTATTGTGATATGATAAAGAAAATTAGAAGGATCAAAGGTAGACAGCATAGCCATCGAAAATGTGACAGACTCATCAAACGCCTTTTATACCGTGGATATATGTGATCCCAATATCACCAGACGGACAATAGGCTTGATACTTGATCCATCTACAGTCATCTACAGTACCAGTGCATTCTTGAGACTTGCACTCTGACTGACTATAAAGACGGAACTCCATGACGGGCCCTGTCCAGACCTCTTAAGAGAAGACAGGGCCCCGACCACCTGTCCTCTCTGAATATCAGTCGGACTCCTCGGGTGATTATGAGCTCGCTACAGACGGCGGCGCACGGACTGTATTACGTATGCCCTCATTTTATACCCATTTACATATTCATCTGTGTTGTTGGGCCCCTGCGTTCTGCGGTCTTGTTTGTGTGTGGTTATCTGACAGTGAGGAGGTTGTTTTACACCACACTTGTACGTTCTACGAGACCTCTGGGTAATAAGAGAAGTGTGAGCACGTAATCCAGGATAACCACACCATTTGCTACTTGCGTGGCAAATTACCGTCCAAAGTCTGCACTTACCCATTGGTCTCGTAGTCTTTTGTGTTTCATGTTAATAAGTTGTTTGTCTCTTTTCCGTCTCTTGGTATACTCATCTTTAGTGTTTTCGCATCGGGTGATTTCGTGTTTTACTGTTGCTGTTGCAACAGGGTCTTGTTTGGAGATCACCTCCCTTCTTCTGGATAGTTTATACATGAGTTCAAAAATTCTCCATCTAAATCATTTTTTTAACTGTCAGTGTAATATTGGTCGTTTTTCAGATTCTAACAGATATCTTTATATACACCATGATATATAAGATTGTAGTATTCATCTGGGAAATGGTTTTAAAAAGTGATATGAACTTTTGTTAAGGTCCACCTCAACATTATCATACATAAATCAATTGAGTACATGTGTATTTTCCCCATATTTTCGAATGTTTAATAAGTATTATTTACTTATTCAATATTGAACGCCAAAAGTTTTGAATGTTGAATAAGTAACCAACTTCATAAGATTGTTTACTTATTCAATATTGAACACTAAAATGGTTGATATGTTGAATAAGTAACCAACTTCATTAGATTGTTTACTTATTCAATATTGAACGCTAAAATGTTTGAATGTTGAATAAGTAATCAACATCATTTTTTATTTACTTATTCAACATTGAACGCTAAAATGTTTGAATGTTGAATAAGTAATCAACATCATTTTTTATTTACTTATTCAACATTGAACGCTAAAATGTTTGAATGTTGAATAAGTAACCAACTTCATTTTTCATTTACTTATTCAATATTGAACGCTGCAATGTTGAATAAGTAACGTACTTCCGGCTATCATACATAAGAATGTAATGTTCCAAAGAATTATGTTAAATCTTGTTTGTTTAAAGCAGAGTGATTTATATAGAATTTCGATACTTTGCACATGTATTACCAATAACTAGAATTCAATTTTGCAAGATGTCCGATCCATGTGATTTACAATAATATAACGATGAGTGACCGGTTGACGTTTTGATGTACAAGCAAAATCAAACAGGGAGATGTGCACTCTTGTTTAATTTCTTGTTTATATAAGTAGGACACACAATTTGGCGGATGAACTTTGGTAATCACTCTGTCCGTCTCTCCGTATAAATCTTTGTCCCTCTGTCACTATGAAAAAAACATAACCAGTGACGAATTTAGAGGGGGCCCAGGGGACCCGGGCCCCCTTTTTTCACCCAAAGTTATTGAATCAGAATACTCTTTTTATGCTTAATCTCTTTAATTTTGGGGGAAATGTTCGGCTCGTTTCGCTCGCCACACTTCATGTTTCATTACCTGTGTATTTTTACGTCGTCACTTTGTTTTCAACTATCTTTGTCATCGTGTTTGAACGGATTCATATGTCATAAACATATGAAAAATTCAAAATCAAATTAACACTTGCATAAATACCAAATAATTCATTATCATGGGCCGATCTAATCAGGTTAGACAGGTGGATAGTGGGGTTGCAATGCCCTACTCTTCCCAACCTTCCCCAATTGGTCAAACAAAGAATAGAGCATGGAAAATGAGAGAGAGATTGTACTCTTAATGTAACCATCTTTTCCAAAAAAAAAAACCAAATGTACAGATCGCTCCGCTCGTCTATATAGAATAAAGTTGTACAAATGTATATACATATATGTATGGATGGCTGAATTTAAAAAAAATGAATACTTTATATCTTAAAAAAGAGTCAACCTTAAAGTTTAAACTAAGGCAAATGTATCAAGATACTCTACATCTTGCAGCGGGAATGAACACCCCCCCCCCCCCCCCCCACACACACACTTCTTAATTATATCACCAGTCTTGAGATTAACGTTTGTCGTCTTAGAAAAAAAAATTGCTTGTCAATTTTTCTGTGAACAATTTTCTTCGAGCTGAAACCTTGCCCCCCCCCCTTCTGAAATCCTAGATCCGCCACTGATAACGTTGCACTTCAAAAGGCACAGCTTGTCGATAAGTTAGTGACATCGGCGAAACTCCTGTTACACTACAGTGGTTGACAGCAGCGTATGCCAGCATAGAAGGCCGCTAGCTAACACGCTGAATGATCGTTGTACATGCTTCAGGGACGTTTCACAAGGAGCTATATGCTGTCGAACGCTCTTGGATTAGAAATAATAATACCTGCACAAAATTGGCAGCGTGATCGTACGCCCCGGAACATGCTCATGAAATAAACTTGACGATAGTCTAGCCTTTGTGCAATGTGTTTGTAATATGTACGGAGCGTTCTCTAGCGTATAAATTATGTAAACCACTTCAGCGCAAAGGATCTGAAAATTCTCATACAACGCTAAAAAACTTAATCAAACGTCCTTTGAACACTCTTGGAGTTCCGCATACGTCGAGATAGCTAGAAATGCGGTGGGTATACGCTGTTGTTCGCTATTCATACGTTATAAATACGTAACACGTAAAAACGCTAAGTAAACGTTCTGCAGTCGCTGTTACATGTTAGTTTTGCGATAGGCAAACGCTCCGAGTCTCAGAAAGCGGCTTTCTTTTGATCTTGTATAAACGATAACACCTTTCGGCAGCGTGTGGCAAAAAAAAAAAAAAAAAAGAAAGAAAAAGAAAAAGAAAAAGAAAAGAAAAAAATGGATTAAAAAATTCAAATGTTAATTACTATTATGTGTATTACTAGCCATTCACTTAATCTTTTTTAGAAATACGGACAGTAGCTAAACGTATATAAAACTTTAGTTTCACAAAACGCTTTGTAAACGTACATATAACGTAAGACCGACATAAGCTTAGCTCCCACGCATCCATGTCCGCTTTTAAGAGAAGTTTGTGGTAGCTCAGTATTTGGCAAAGTACCGATGCTACAGTAACCAAACTTGCACATGTGATTCATATTGGGATGCCAATGTGGACCTTTAAATCGGACGCAACATCTGACCTACTTTTTTGCTTGAATAATAATGCCCAAACGTTAGCGCATCACATGACCTCGGTATTTTAAAAGAATATATTTAGTAATTGAGATTATTTACAAGGAAGTGGCGACACCTATTTATAGCGCACTACTCTCCAAGCGACGAAACTATGTTAAGCAAAAAGCAATAGTGCCCGGTCGGGGCACTTTTCTCTCATAGTGCCCGTGTGCTAAACCAATAGAATTCCAAGGATTTATACAGTGATGTACTAAATATGTATTAAGATTTCCTTGAACGCCAAGTTTGACCTGCATTACTGTTGTTTAGCGGCGCAACGTAACTTAATGCACTAATTGTTTTTTTCAGATACAATATATACCCATCAATATGTTTACTTAACTAGACGTTTTATGTGACGTCATTATAAATAAACGCGACGTAGGGGTGGCGTCATTCAAATAGCCATAGCTTCCTTATTGATCGAGATATTTTCAAAATTGAAGCAATACTATCATCAGCAAATGTTACTCTTTTACAATGTAGAATATAACAAAATTTTGAATCTAGGCCATATTTGTTAGTTGGTGACTTTTCTCCTTTATATGAAACAGACATGTTCAACAACACTAAATTGTTCTTATAACTTTTATAATTTGGACTAGGATCCTGTAACTGTCGCTCCCATTTGGAAATACTTGTAAGTTAAATTGTGCACGAAGGACTCAGTGAAGGGAGGATCTAGATTTTTTTCGCCGAAAAAAAGGAGAGTCCAGCCCAAGAAGGGATGCGTTTTGAAAAAAAAGAATCAGTAAAAACGAAAAAAAAAAAAATAATAATAATAATAATAAAAATCATCAGCTTCCTGTCCCTGACCCTTTCTATATACTTTATACGTAAATATACGATACGTACGTAAGACCCGGCTCTGATCTTCGGCTGCCCCACTGTTTGTAATCCCCCTTCTCTCGTTATCTTTTTTTTTACTTCAACATGTTTACTATGCTTTTTTGTATCTGTTCACACCTTTTGTAAATATTGAATATAAGACTTAATGTTTTATGTAAATTCTAATATCTGTGACATTGGCACACAGAAATAAATACAAGAACCGAATTATATATGGTTATTATAAACTGATTATCATGATTATTGGCCAATCACTAATTCGGCGGATCCATAAAAAGAACATTAAAATATGAATGGCCTAACACTGATTGTTACAAAATGTAAGTTTTAAGTTTTAGGAGTAGAATGTAGACTATATTATTATAGGGGAAGGAAAACTCGTATACATTTTGATTGTATGATTCACGGTATGGACTGGAAAAAAACATCGATAGAAAAACCAAATGTTTATTAATTTAGATATTATTAATTTATCTATTTCTTTTTTTTTTAATATTAGTATTATTGTTTTAATTTCCGCTGATTATGAGAAGGACCGGGGGATGGGGGGATGGGGGGGGGGGGGGGGGGGGGGGGGGCTAGAGCGCGATGTCACACTCATGTGTATATCATTGAGGATTGTTGACTCCGCTGAGCTCATATGAAAGGGGGTATCCTTTTTCAATTAGTGTTAGTTCGTTTTTTTCCCGTAAATTAGGAATTTATTTCTTCAAGTCGCGTACTTTTTTTTTTTATTGATTTTTCCTATGGATGTAAACGTCTTCAAATTGAATAGCATCATTTAAGAACAGATAAATTGGCAACGTGGACCAGACATGCACGTTTCGGGTACTTAACCCTCATCAGTGATCCTAAATCTAAATGTAATATGCCAAAAAGTATGAAAGTTACTATGTCGAAAAAGTATACCGAAAGACGTAGCTGCACGAATATCTTGTTTATTTATCTATTTAAATAAAAACACTTGGTTTCTTATTGCCGTACGTTTCGGCCATGTTAGGCCTTTATCAGCGGACTTTATTTCTTTATTTATTGATTGATTGATTGATTGATTGATTTATTGATTTATTTATGTTTTTCTTTCATTTTATTCTTTTATCTTTTATGTGATGCATTGTTGTTCAAACTTTGTTACTTTTCAAAGATCAGCGCGCACGAGAGTGGTGGTTATAAGTATCTATGCTGAGACTTAGAGCTACTGTAAATGCAACTTGACGTAGGGGGATCCCAAAGGTTTGTCTTTCTCTTCCCACAGTTATTGGTCAATTTCAAGAAATCAAAGTTATTAGATTTGTAGAAAAGAAAGGAGGGGATCTCCAACAACACCTAGTTGCAGCACCAACAGCAACCTCCCAAAACACCCACTGTAAAACACAAAAAAGACACACACAGAAAGAGACGCAGTAGTACAAGGAACGCCAAATCATAGAAAAACATAAAACACAAATGACTACACATAAACCAACGAGACCAATGGGTAAACGGTGCCGACTTAGGACGGCCATCTGCCACGTCAGTAGCAGACGGTGTGGCATGCTAGAAGTTGACGGTCAATACGATGTTGTTCCGAGTTCTATCTGATCAATTCAATACTGCAATCTGAACCAAGAAATAACATTTTCATGACCAGTAGAAAAGCACAAACATATACTTCTCGAAAATGGTCATGACAGCGCTGAATTTTCCTAAAGGTCAAGTAATTCATGAATGACCATGATGAGTATCGGATTTGTTTACATTATGCATTTCTTGTTTCGTTTTGTTTTTTGCTTAGTATATATTACAAAGTGTATGCGGGTTAAATAGAATCATATATATCGACAATCGAGATTAAAGGATTCTGATTTTTGACCATGTTCTGCATAACTAGGTCAAGCAACAGAGGCATTCCTGTTTGTTTTATTGTCTCATAGTCCCGATCAAGTCAATATGTAGCGGATTACTGGGTAAAGAGGGTCATGGCAACATTTGAGCTAACTTAAGGCAATCACAGTTTCTAAAAGCTTAACATAATAATATGTAGCATGAGTGCGGCTCGAACCCATACCTTCAACATGATTTGTTGGCATGCTAGCCGGGCACGCTAACCACTTCGCTATCGGGGAAATAGTAGTTTAACGAGGTTAAAAGGTAATTTGAAGTTTCTACATGTGAGTGGAGCGTCATCGAAGCCCCTTCTTATTCACGTAGAAACTTCAAGTTACCTTCTAACGTATGCCTAGTTTTCTACCAGCGAATATCGGTTTCCTGAAGCGGGGTTTGGAAACTGGGCTTAAAATAGGCGATCTGAAAATAGCATTTACCAGAAATCGTCTGCTATGTCGTATTAACGAAATAATGATACCTGTACGCTATCTAACTTTTGGAATGTCATTTGTCTAATATAAATTACACAGAATACGATTATGTTGGTTTTGTTGGTGTTTTCTATTCATATGTGAGCTTATTTGAAACTACTGCGGTGACAACTAACTGAAATGGGGTCGATGCGCAAGAAGTGCGCAAAGCGCGATAACTCGAATTATACTCGGCCTCGTTAAATACAATTTCATCTGTTAAATCTATGAGTGGGGACCCACCTAAATGCTGATGCCAAAATGGATAAAGTGTTGGATTTCCGTGTCCCTGATTACATCTGAGGATTGATAATTTTTCTCTCATTGTCTATAAGAGCGCAAAAATATTTTTTTTGTATTATATCTTTCTATTATCATTTTTTTATTTCGACCGGCTAATGCAGCAATGATGTATGACGTCACTATGAAGAAACAGTTAAATGCACTTCCGGAATGAGCTGACATGTATCTCACCCTTTGGGGCGAGACAACATTTTTCTTGACACCAAATTTCGCGGACAAATCAGTCTCAAGTAAGAGAAAAAGAAGATCCTGACGCGGACAAATCAGTCTCAAGTAAGAGAAAAAGAAGATCCTGACGACAATCTCAACAGAACACACAAAAGAGCACCACATTAAGCATTGATGGATCCCTAGCAATGACAAATATGGATAATGACCATATCCCTGTATACAGCACAAAATCGAAAATTCAGAAAATCAGAAACCGAAGGCATACAAAATCAGGAGCTAGAGGTGGGACCAAGTTCCTAGGAGGAGTAATTAAGCATTCTCTATTTGGCTAGCCGTATCTATCGTCGATGTTCACGTTCAAAAATGAAACAATATATACAAAACATGCACTGAATGAGGTTATGTCTATATATAAAGTGCTATTACGACCATGTCAGGGAAAGGCATTTCAAACACTGTCAAACCCCTTGCGGGGAACTTTTTAACGAGCTCCACACAGCAAAGGGCATAAGTGTGACACAAATGAGATAAAGGAGATCTTGATGACAATCTCAACAGAATACATAATAGAGAGCAAAAGTAAGTATCGACGGACCATTAGCAGGCTTAAGATGGGACCAGGTGCCCGAGAGGAGTGAGCATCCCCTGTTTGACTGGCTGCACTCGCCGTCGATGTTCACACTCGAAAATGAAAAAAAAAATCTACAAAACATGCAGTTTCTGAGGTTATGTATATTTAGAAAGTGATATTGCGATCATGTCAGGGAAAACAATTTAAAACACTTACTGTCAAACCTCACAGGGAACTTTTTTACGAGCTCCAAACGACAAAGGGCATACGTGTGACATGAGATGAGATACAGGAGATCCTGACTGCAATCTCAACAGAACACATAATACAGGACCATATCAAAGTTTCGAAAGTAATACTGATATGAAATAGCGCTTTCAAAACAAAAAAACGTATAGCTTTCAGAATGAATGCCTTCAAATCTAAAATGTTTTCATGAAAAAAAATATTGCTTAATAATACCTTCCTTTTACTGATTTCGTACAATGTTCTCATACCACAAAACGTTATATATACGATGGGAGAAATTGTTGCATTTTAACGTTTTGCTGCTCACTGGTATTTACAAAAACCGATTAGTATCACAGAAAAAAAAAAACATTAATATATCTCGTGCATTTAAAATGATAAAGAGTAAAATGACGAATAGTTTTTGGTTGATGTCAGATTCGAGATTCTCAGAGTGAAAACTTTTGTTTAAAATGTGACATTTTTAGATTTTTGGATGCTTCATCTTTTATGTGTTTATGAATAATTTCAATTGAATCCAAATCAAAGTTTATTCCTGCCCATCAATATTATGGGACTTTAACCCCTTTACGTTACATCCGCTTCAATGCAATTCGTGCTTAAAATATGCGATATAAGGTCCTTGAACACCGAGACCTAATCGAATGACTCACGCCTAAATGAGAAAAATATGTAAAGTTTAGGGATCAAATTGTCAAATATAGTCTTTTGCAGATAATGAAACAAATTTCTCCCGATAAAATTTATTCGTAAATTCCTTGAATTCACATATACTTGAATGACGCCATAAGAGTGAAATCGGGTTACGCGTCATGATATCGCAATTATGAAATTGCTGCTGTTTAGCATGCTGTATTCGTTTTTCCATGGAATCAAAAGGTTTCCAAATTTAATGGATTACAAGCGCATACGAATCTCCGAAAAATTGACAAGTAAGCCTCTAAAGAGCATCGAGGGCAAATTGATTTTCGAATCATTTTAACTAACATGTAATTACAAATGAGTTTACAGTTGGCAGCATAGGGTCGAGAATAGAGTTTCATGCCTTTGATTTCACATTATCTTATGATATTGCAATTTAGGACATTGTTCAATATGTGTACCTTGAAACTGAATTTTGAAATATTGATTGTAAAATGCGGCGAGCGAACTGAACAGGAAAATGTTCGAGAATTTAAAGCTGAATTTTGTTGTACCTGTAATCCTTGAATTTCAGATTATGTACAGGACTCACAAGAGCAGGATTATTTTTTTCGTCATACCATACGCAAAAGTAATTCCTTCATCATAATTCCCAGCAAAATCTTTTTCCTTTGGGAGAAACACAAAGCCCCCCCCCCATTCCGGAATATCAAATGAATCGTGTCTAAGATACAATAGACAAGTTGCTGACCAAAAAATGATGAAAAAGATCCTTGGTTTTAGTCTATTATACATTTTTGGTAATATGATTTTTGTCGTGATTTTTCTAAATGGTTCTGATCCTTTGCAGGAAAATTGATTGAGCGATTTTTACACGTTTGGTACTATTTTTTCCTTTGAATTTGTCTTACCTTCTTGACATGATTCCCCTTTCCAACCTGTATCACAAAGACCGTTGGGACAGCTTCCGTTAATATGGTTACAATTTGCATCGTTGTAGCATCTACAGGTTGCTGCACATTTCAAACCAAAAGTCTGATTCGAGCATGCTGTAAATTGGAGTTGATAAAACATTTAAGAAGAATAAAAAAATATTGATGATTGTTAAGTTTATCTGATCAATGAGCGAAGTCAAATCCGTTATCACAATCAGATGTAGAATTTGTCTTTAGTTTATGTCTCATCATATATTTTAATAATTACAATTGTTATCTAATTTGTCGCTTGATAGTTTAAAGATTTATTCCCTGTATCTTCTAGAAAATAGAGACTGTATATTATCTTATTTCATTATTTTTGTTTTATTGGATAAAGAAACCTACAAAAACTTCACTTGTCCAGAATTTATAACCATAACATGTGTTTTGCCGGCGAATTCACAATGTCTACAATCATAATAATTATAAATAAACTCATGTCGTAAAAGGTAAGCTTTATCTCACGAAGCTTTCTAGTCATCAATCTGGAAAGGTTTGAAAGTTTGCTTACTACCGACTAAATAATCCGTGAAAATCTACCCTTATTTACCCTTAATCAAGTTGAATAATCTACATCGTTTATATCTTAAATTTGTAATCATGGTAATGCGCATGCGTAACTTGGGTTTTTCCATTTTCGGTGTAAATATTGTGAGCCAGAAATATTTACAATAAATTATCGTTATATTTTGGTATCTTGAGGGGCTTGGTTGCAAAAATTTTGTTATTTACGGAAAGTTAATAACTTTTGTAATGCTAGAAAAATACAGTTTGTGTTCTACAAGATAAATTTCATCCAATTTTTGACGATAATTAACAGGGTCTTCAACTTTAACATATACAGTTCCCCTGTGATGTGTGTTTTGTTTTTTGATAACAACGACTGAAGCTCGTTTGGAATCGTCTCACTCAATCCATAGGATAGAGTTTCTGAATTTTTATAGGATTGAAATCTAGATTTGAGAAATTATAGATCGAGGCAATTTCTTAAGTCAATAGTAGTTTTTTTTTCAATTCTGCAAAGCAAACTTACCATATAACATGCATTACAAAGGAGAAGCTTTCCAACAAGACCTGGTTGCCATACAAACAGTAAACATCGAATCACATTCATGTATACGTGAAAACACAGGGTAATCAAGCACAAAAAGGGAAACAAATGGGACTGTCCAACAACCAATTACGACTATAAAACACAAGCTTCAAGGTCAAGGTCAAGGTCACCAGGTCAAATTTTGATGTTGTGGTTGATTCGTCTCATCATAGTCTATCAACATGTCAAGTTTCAAGTTGCTCCTCCAAACATTTTTCTCTCAACGGAATTAAACGCAACACTTTAACTAAAATGTTGACGCACTGACGGACGTACAGACGGACAGACAGACAGACAGACAGACAGACAGACAGACGGACTTCGCCATTCCATAGACCGGATTTTGCTTCGCAATCCGGCGAAAAATGATTGATAACTTATCTTCGAAATTGCATTTACACAAAAGTGAAATAACTGAGAAGTTATATAAAGCCATGACAGAAACTGCCAGCTCATGTGTTATTTACTCATTTCTATATTGAAGCCAAACTCTCCTCTTTTGTAGTATATCTTTGTCTGAATTTATCCGTTATTGATTTTAATAGCATATTCGAAAATAAGTGAAGCGATATCATCTGTGTTTGCTTACCTCAAAATACACACCTCTATCAGACCATTATCTAAT
>VSWD01000014.1:44453351-44506942 GCA_033119305.1 Pinctada imbricata
CTCACTGGATCAAAAGGAAGAATTCAAGACAAAAAGGGACCAAAATGATACTAGCGAATTTTATTACATATTAGGTTATTACATATTAGGTTACACGTCCCAACCGATTTGTAATAAAACCCGAAATTGTAATAAACTACGAACATAGTCGAGGTCGCTCGGAAGTTTCGTCTTTCTTTTTCTGGCTTTCGATTCTCTCCGTCTGTCTGTCTAATTTTCATGATGGAGAATATAATTTTAAGATTTAAAATATTGATGTGTAGCACGATAAAGAATCCGATAAAATCCTACAGATATAAAACTAGAAATCATTTTAAAGCATCAACATCCCTCTCACAGGATCAAAAGGAAGAATTGAAGATAAAAAAGGGAGCAAACATGGTAGTAGAGAATTTATTACATATTAGGTTATTACATATTAGGTTACACGTCCCAACCGGATTTGTAATAAAACCCGAAATTGTAATAAACTACGAACATAGTCGAGGTCGCTCGGAAGTTTCGTCTTTCTTTTTCTGGCTTTCGATTCTCTCCGTCTGTCTGTCTAATTTTCATGATGGAGAATATAATTTTAAGATTTAAAATATTGATGTGTAGCACGATAAAGAATCCGATAAAATCCTACAGATATAAAACTAGAAATCATTTTAAAGCATCAACATCCCTCTCACAGGATCAAAAGGAAGAATTGAAGACAAAAAAGGGAGCAAACATGGTAGTAGAGAATTTATTACATATTAGGTTATTACATATTAGGTTACACGTCCCAACCGGATTTGTAATAAAACCCGAAATTGTAATAAACTACGAACATAGTCGAGGTCGCTCGGAAATTTCGTCTTTCTTTTTCTGGCTTTCGATTCTCTCCGTCCGTCTGTCTTATTTTCATGATGGAGAACATACCGTCTCGTATTAATAACATTATAATATTGAGGTGTAGCACGATAAAGAATGCGATAAAATCCATAGAGATATTGAACTAGTAATCATTTTAAAGCATCAAAAGCCTCGTCTCACTGGATCAAAAGGAAGAATTCAAGTCAAAAAAAGGGACCAAAATGATACAAGAGAATTTATTACACATTAGGTTATTATATATTAGGTTACACGTCCCAACCGGATTTGTAATAAAACCCGAAATTGTAATAAACTACGAACATAGTCGAGGTCGCTCGGAAGTTTCGTCTTTCTTTTTCTGGCTTTCGATTCTCTCCGTCTGTCTGTCTAATTTTCATGATGGGGAATATACCGTCTCGTATTAATAACATTATAATATTGAGGTGTAGCACGATAAAGAATGCGATAAAATCCATAGAGATATTGAACTAGTAATCATTTCAAAGCATCAAAAGCCTCGTCTCACTGGATCAAAAGAAAGAATTCAAGCCAAACAAAAAGGACCAAAAATGATACTAGAGAATTTATTACATATTAGGTTATTACATATTAGGTTACACGTCCCAACCGGATTTGTAATAAAACCCGAAATTGTAAAAACTACGAACATAGTCTAAGTAGCTCGGAAGTTTCGTCTTTCTTTTTTCTGGCTTTCAATTCTCTCCGTCTGTCTGTCTCAATTTCATGTTTGAAATATACCGTCTCGTATTGATAACATTACAATGTTGAGGTGTAGCACGATAAAGAATCCGATAAAATCCATAGATATATTGGACTAGTTATCATTTCAAAGGATCAAAAGCCTCGTCTCACTGGATCAAAAGGAAGAATTCAAGACAAAAAAGGAACAAAAATGATTCTAGAGAATTTATTACATATTAAGTTATTACATATTAGGTTACACGTCCCAATCGGATTTGTAATAAAACCCGAAATTGTAATAAACTACGAACATAGTCGAGGTCGCTCGGAAGTTTCGTCTTTCTTTTTCTGGCTTTCGATTCTCTCCGTCTGTCTGTCTAATTTTCATGATGGAGAATATAATTTTAAGATTAAGATATTGATGTGTAGCACGATAAAGAATCCGATAAAATCCTACAGATATAAAACTAGAAATCATTTTAAAGCATCAACATCCCTCTTACAGGATCAAAAAGAAGAATTCAAGACAAAAAGGGACCAAACAAGATACTAGAGAATTTATTACATATTAGGTTATTACATATTAGGTTACACGTCCCAACCGGATTTGTAATAAAACCCGAAATTGTAATAAACTACGAACATAGTCGAGGTCGCTCGGAAGTTTCGTCTTTCTTTTTCTGGCTTTCGATTCTCTCCGTCTGTCTGTCTAATTTTCATGATGGAGAATATACCGTCCTCGTATTAATAACATTATAATATTGAGGTGTAGCACGATAAAGAATGCGATAAAATCAATAGAGATATTGAACTAGTAATCATTTCAAAGTATCGAAAGCCTCGTCTCACTGCATCAAAAGGAAGAATTCAAGACACAAAAAAGGAAAAAAATAATACTAGAGAATTTATTACATATTAGGTTATTACATATTAGGTTACACGTCCCAACCGGATTTGTAATAAAACCCGAAATTGTAAAAAACTACGAACATAGTCTAAGTAGCTCGGAAGTTTCTTCTTTCTTTTTTTCTGGCTTTCAATTCTCTCCGTCTGTCTGTCTCAATTTCATGTTTGAAAATATACCGTCTCGTATTGATAACATTACAATGTTGAGGTGTAGCACGATAAAGAATCCGATAAAATCCATAGATATATTGGACTAGTTATCATTTCAAAGGATCAAAAGCCTCGTCTCACTGGATCAAAAGGAAGAATTCAAGACAAAAAGGAACAAAAATGATTCTAGAGAATTTATTACATATTAAGTTATTACATATTAGGTTACACGTCCCAACCGGATTGTAATAAAACCCGAAATTGTAATAAACTACGAACATAGTCGAGGTCGCTCGGAAGTTTCGTCTTTCTTTTTCTGGCTTTCGATTCTCTCCGTCTGTCTGTCTAATTTTCATGATGGAGAATATAATTTAAGATTTAAGATATTGATGTGTAGCACGATAAAGAATCCGATAAAATCCTACAGATATAAAACTAGAAATCATTTTAAAGCATCAACATCCCTCTCACAGGATCAAAAGGAAGAATTGAAGACAAAAAAGGGACCAAACATGATACTAGAGAATTTATTACATATTAGGTTATTACATATTAGGTTACACGTCCCAACCGGATTTGTAATAAAACCCGAAATTGTAATAAACTACGAACATAGTCGAGGTCGCTCGGAAGTTTCGTCTTTCTTTTTCTGGCTTTCGATTCTCTCCGTCTGTCTGTCTTATTTTCATGATGGAGAATATAATTTTAAGATTTAAAATATTGATGTGTAGCACGATAAAGAATCCGATAAAATCCTACAGATATAAAACTAGAAATCATTTTAAAGCATCAACATCCCTCTCACAGGATCAAAAGGAAGAATTGAAGACAAAAAAGGGACCAAACATGATACTAGAGAATTTATTACATATTAGGTTATTACATATTAGGTTACACGTCCCAACCGGATTTGTAATAAAACCCGAAATTGTAATAAACTACGAACATAGTCGAGGTCGCTCGGAAGTTTCTTCTTTCTTTTTCTGGCTTTCGATTCTCTGCGTCCGTCTGTCTTATTTTCATGATAGAGAACATACCGTCTCGTATTAATAACATTATAATATTGAGGTGTAGCACGATAAAGAATCCGATAAAATCCATAGAGATATTGAACTAGTAATCATTTCAAAGCATCTAAAGCCTCGTCTCACTGGATCAAAAGGAAGAATTCAAGACAAAAAAAAGGACCAAACATGATACTAGAGAATTTATTACATATTGGGTTATTACATATTAGGTTACACGTCCCAACCGGATTTGTAATAAAACCCGAAATTGTAATAAACTACGAACATAGTCGAGGTCGCTCGGAAGTTTCGTCTTTCTTTTTCTGGCTTTCGATTCTCTCCGTCTGTCTGTCTAATTTTCATGATGGAGAATATACCGTCTCGTATTAATAACATTATAATATTGAGGTGTAGCACGATAAAGAATGCGATAAAATCCATAGAGATATTGAACTAGTAATCATTTCAAAGCATCAAAAGCCTCGACTCACTGGATCAAAAGAAAGAATTCAAGCCAAACAAAAAGGACCAAAAATGATACTAGAGAATTTATTACATATTAGGTTATTACATATTAGGTTACACGTCCCAACCGGATTTGTAATAAAACCCGAAATTGTAAAAACTACGAACATAGTCTAAGTAGCTCGGAAGTTTCTTCTTTCTTTTTTTCTGGCTTTCAATTCTCTCCGTCTGTCTGTCTCAATTTCATGTTTGAAAATATACCGTCTCGTATTGATAACATTACAATGTTGAGGTGTAGCACGATAAAGAATCCGATAAAATCCATAGATATATTGGACTAGTTATCATTTCAAAGGATCAAAAGCCTCGTCTCACTGGATCAAAAGGAAGAATTCAAGACAAAAAAGGAACAAAAATGATTCTAGAGAATTTATTACATATTAAGTTATTACATATTAGGTTACACGTCCCAACCGGATTTGTAATAAAACCCGAAATTGTAATAAACTACGAACATAGTCGAGGTCGCTCGGAAGTTTCGTCTTTCTTTTTCTGGCTTTCGATTCTCTCCGTCTGTCTGTCTAATTTTCATGATGGAGAATATAATTTTAAGATTTAAGATATTGATGTGTAGCACGATAAAGAATCCGATAAAATCCTACAGATAAAAACTAGAAATCATTTTAAAGCATCAACATCCCTCTCACAGGATCAAAAGGAAGAATTGAAGACAAAAAAGGGACCAAACATGATACTAGAGAATTTATTACATATTAGGTTATTACATATTAGGTTACACGTCCCAACCGGATTTGTAATAAAACCCGAAATTGTAATAAACTACGAACATAGTCGAGGTCGCTCGGAAGTTTCGTCTTTCTTTTTCTGGCTTTCGATTCTCTCCGTCTGTCTGTCTAATTTTCATGATGGAGAATATAATTTTAAGATTTAAGATATTGATGTGTAGCACGATAAAGAATCCGATAAAATCCTACAGATATAAAACTAGAAATCATTTTAAAGCATCAACATCCCTCTAACAGGATCAAAAGGAAGAATTCAAGACAAAAAAGGAACAAAAATGATTCTAGAGAATTTATTACATATTAAGTTATTACATACTAGGTTACACGTCCCAACCGGATTTGTAATAAAACCCGAAATTGTAATAAACTACGAACATAGTCGAGGTCGCTCGGAAGTTTCGTCTTTCTTTTTCTGGCTTTCGATTCTCTCCGTCTGTCTGTCTAATTTTCATGATGGAGAATATAATTTTAAGATTTAAAATATTGATGTGTAGCACGATAAAGAATCCGATAAAATCCTACAGATATAAAACTAGAAATCATTTTAAAGCATCAACATCCCTCTCACAGGATCAAAAGGAAGAATTGAAGACAAAAAAGGGACCAAACATGATACTAGAGAATTTATTACATATTAGGTTATTACATATTAGGTTACACGTCCCAACCGGATTTGTAATAAAACCCGAAATTGTAATAAACTACGAACATAGTCGAGGTCGTTCGGAAGTTTCTTCTTTCTTTTTCTGGCTTTCGATTCTCTCCGTCCGTCTGTCTTATTTTCATGATGGAGAACATACCGTCTCGTATTAATAACATTATAATATTGAGGTGTAGCACGATAAAGAATGCGATAAAATCCTTAGAGATATTGAACTAGTAATCATTTCAAAGCATCAAAAGCCTCGTCTCACTGGATCAAAAGGAAGAATTCAAGACAAAAAAAGAAAAGAAATAATACTTGAGAATTGATTACATATTAGGTTATTACATATTAGGTTACACGTCCCAACCGGATTTGTAATAAAACCCGAAATTGTAATAAACTATCAAGATAGTTTAGGTCGATAGAAAATTTCTTTTTTCTTTTTCTTTATTAGCTCACCTGAGCGAAGCTCAAGTGAGCTATTGTCATAGCGCGCCGTCCGTCGTCCGTCCGTCCGTCCGTCCGTCCGTCCGTCGTCGTCGTCGTCGTCCGTCCGTCCGTCCGTCCGGCGTAAACTTTTAACATTTTCAACAACTCCTCTGCAACCGCTGCACAGAATTTCACGAAACTTCACAGGAAGCAAGTACTCAATGCCCTCTACCAAGTTTGTGTTTTTCGCGCCGATCTGAAATCAAATATGGCCGCCACAGGCTCTGATTGGCTTACACATTTTTGACATCTCCTCTGCAACCGCTGCACAGAATTTCATGAAACTTTACAGGAAGGAAGTACTCAAGGTCTTCTACCAAGTTTGTGTTTTTTGTGCCGATTGGTCAACAAATATGGCCGCCGAGGGCTGTGATTGGCTGACACATTTTCGACATCTCCTCTGCAACCGCTGCATAGAATTTCATGAAACTTTACAGGAAGGAAGTACTGAAGGTCCATTACCAAGTTTGTGTTTTTCGTGTCGATCGGTCAACAAATATGGCCACCGAACGCTCTGATTGGCTGACGCATTTTTGACATCTTTTCTGCAACCGCTGCACAGAATTTCATGAAACTTTACAGGAAGGAAGTACTCAAGGTCCTCTACCAAGTTTGTGTTTTTCGTGCCGATCGGTCAACAAATATGGCCGCCGAGGGCTGTGATTGGCTGACACATTTTCGACATCTCCTCTGCAACCGCTGCACAGAATTTCATGAAACTTTACAGGAAGGAAGTACTCAAGGTCCTCTACCAAGTTTTTGTTTTTTGAGCCGATCGGTCAACAAATATGGCCGCCAAGGGCTGTGATTGGCTGACACATTTTTCGACATCTTCTCTGCAACCGCTGCACAGAATTTCATGAAACTTTACAGGAAGGAAGTACTCAAGGTTCTCTACCAAGTTTGTGTTTTTTGTGCCGATCGGTCAACAAATATGGCCGCAGAGGGCTCTGATTGGCTAACACTTTTTCAATTTCTTCTCTGCAAAATGACCACTGCACAGAATTTCATGAAACTTAACAGGAAGAAAGTACTCAAGATCCTCTACCAAGATTGTGTATTTTGTGCTGATCGGATAACAAATATGGCCACCGAGGTCACTGATTGGCTGGCACATTTTAGAAATCTCCTCTGCAACAGTTGCACAGAATTTCACGAAACCTTGCAGCAAGCAAGTACTCAAAGTCCTCTGCCAAGTATGTGTTTTTCTTGTCGATAGGTCAACAAATATGGATGTCAAAGGCTTTGATCTGTAGAAGTATTTTTGTGACTTTTAAGCCTTTGTCTGCAACTCAGGTGAGCGATGTGGCCCCCTTGGGCCTCTTGCTTTGATTTTCTCTGTCTTCCCCAATTTAATTATTTCGAACATATGCGTAGAAAAGAAGGATATCAATCTGAAGTATCCTGCTCTAGGTAAGCAGAACACATCCATGAAAAAAGGGTTACTCAAATGACACCAGACAAAACCACCAATACTGCAAGACTCAGAGGAACGTCATTACAGATAAGAACAACAACACAGGCACACAGAAGAGATAAAGAAGATCCTGACGATAATCTCAACAGCACTGACAAAAGAGCACTCTTTGAGCATCAACGGACGTCTGGCGGTCTAGAGATGAGACCTGGTGCCCGGGTGGATTAAAGTTTCTCCTGTTTAGCTAGCCGCACCCGCCGTCGGTATTCATGCAAGAAAATTAAAACAATATCAACAAAAGAGTTAAAGAAGAAACACGCACTATCTGAAGTTATGTCTATATAGAAAGTGCTATGACAACCCTGTCAGAGAGAATATTTAAAACACATACTGTCAAACCCCTCTCGGGGAACGTTTTTACGAGCTCCACACGGCAAAGGGCATAAGTGTGACACAGATGAGAGAAAGAAGATCTTGACGACAATCTCAACAGTACTCAGAATAAACACTTGGACATTTAACTTCGGAATGGACATTTTTCCGAACTTGAGGTCCTAAAAATACTATTTCTAGGAAAATTTTGAGTTGTTCTATGTGAAGTACTGATCAAAATAAGGTGTTTCATCAACTTTTGATTTACCTAGGTCGACAGGTATGAGAGCTAAAGCCACTTGAAAAAAAAAAATCCCACGGGCCTGCCCGTGGGATTTTTTATCCTGTCAAAATCCCGTGGGATTTTTGTGAATCCCGTGGGATTTTTTATCCTGACTTTGGATTGACAGGATTTTTTATCCTGTCCTAATTGAAGACGGGAGAAAAAATCCCGTCAATTTAAAGACAGGATAAATAATCCTGTAAAAGGTATTGACAGGATAAATTATCCTGTCAACTGTCATTACGGGAGAAAAAATCCTGTAAGTTGTAAGTCAGGATAAAATATCCTGTCAATAGTTACGGGAGAAAAAAAACTGTCAATTTTTTCATAACATCAATTAACTTTTTAAACTTAGATCAATAACCAAATACCTTGTATGTTATTTAATGCCAGTAAAAAGGCAGTATAATACTATTACACTGACAGTTACATGTACATGATGTTAAATGAATGAAATTCATGCTTTTCTTAAGCGGTTGTCACATGAATTTAAAATTGTAAATTTTACGCCATAGACATAAGTCTAATGCACGGGATGTATTTTGTACATTATGACATGTGAATGTTGTGACATGGTCACCGTACACAGTGCACAATACACCAAGTGATGAAAATGAGGAAACTCGAGCTCAAAGTAACACGTTAAAGATAAATACGAAGGAACAACCCAGCAACCATATTATCTAATGCAACTGAAAAATATGATTGCGAGTAAACATTATTAATGCAGTGATAACACTGTCTTTCTTTCATGCTTTTTCTCACTCAGCTCAGCTCCGTCGACCGCCTTCTTCTGTAAACAAAGGTTTCAGACAACTCGATTGTTTGTATGGTTCGCTCTGCCTGTATTCACTCGAAAAACACAGAGCAGGAACGTATATATATAGACGTCCCTGAAGAGAGCTCGTACAAAAACCATCCAGACAAACAGACAAACAAAACAAAATCAAAAAAAAATTCGCCTTAAAAACCGGAACTAAGAAAGTCTTTCCACGCTATCGATTTATTCGACGGAAGACCCTCCTTTTTCCCTAGACTCCATGAAGGAAGGTGAAATGCCACACGGCCAAAATGTTAGAAGAACGTTTTTTTTTTTAATTGCCTCTATTTCAGTAGAAAATGACGTCTCTCCCTCCCCTCAGCCCCCTCCCCTTTCCTCCTATCCAATAACCACTGACTACCTCCATGTGTCGAAGGACGTTTTTTTTAAATAATGAATCGGAACCGTTGAAGATGACTGATTGGAGGGATGGGGGTAGGTTTTTTTTTAATTATTTATTTCATTTGATTATTTTTTATTTATTTATATATTTGTTTATATTTTTTGTTGAAAATTAGAAGATATGTAGCTCCAGACTTTTCTTCGATTTATTTCAATATTTTCCTGGGGTGGGGTGGGGGGAACAGGAGGGAACGACCTCCTCCCGTGCTATCCTCGACTCGGCGCCTCGATCCTTGAATCGGCGCTTTAGGCAAATACAAATCACCACCTCCCAAAACAGTCTATAAATAACAAATACCATATTATGTTTATTTCATATATTCATAAAGAATAGAATGGTACACCAGAAAAAATAGTGGATGAGGGGTGTATCCACTACCCGTACTCGATCCCCTCCAGATCGAGCTATTTTTCATATACGTATAACAATGGAATGAAATTTCAAATAGGATTATTATGTAGCTCTTGTATTGCAGGCGACATAAAAATTGCAGTTTTTGAACTTCCAGACCGGGAGGGTTTTCATACCAACCCCCCCCCCCCCTTCCTCCTAAATTCGTCACTACAAATTTATTCAAAGGTGATTAATAAATTACTCGAAATATGTACATGTATCATGAAATATAACAAATTCAAACTGAAAATAAATCCGATCCCACACCCAACTATAGAGTATATAATTCTTTTTTTTTTTTTTTTAAGTTTGACCTGAGTAATTTTGAATAGCTAAATCTTAGGCTAGAAAATAAAACTCAGAAAAAAATTCAGAGAGAGTATAAATCTTACAGGGACGATTCGAGAGTGCGATGCGGAGCTGTACGTATTATTTTACACAAACCTCAAAAAAAAATCATGATGATGATTACGACAACGACGACGACGACGACGATGATGATGATGGTGATGATGATGATGATGATGATGATGATGATGATGATGATGATGATGATGATGATGATGATGATGATGATGATGATGATGATGATGATGATGATGATGATGATGATGATGATGATGACGACGACGACGACGACGACGACGATAATAATGAGGACGACGACGATGATGATGATGATGATGTATTGAAGTTTTCTCTGTTTAACATTAGAAATTACAACAATTTTCAATTATATCATACACTTTTAAAAAAGTTAATCCGTATGCTGTCGTGGTCAATGGTGAATATAACACATATGATGTCTGGAAACTTGTTTTATACATGTAGGCTCTCTCTCTCTCTCTCTCTCTCTCTCTCTCTCTCTCTCTCTCTCTCTCTCTCTCTCTCTCAAGTGAGTATGTGTATGCCTCTTATGACGAAATTGTATGATATGTATATTAAAGAGAGGGCGTTTATAATGTTGTATAACTTTTGTTCATGTTTCGGAAAAATGAAATATGTTTAAACTACTTGTTTTAATTTCCATACATTCAAAAGACAACAAGTGTGAACGTCAGTAGTTGGTAAGTTGGTTTCTGCGATTGGTGCTTTCCACTACGACATTTTAAAAAGATTCATCGACAACTGAAAGCAATTCATCGACAATCGACATTCACATTTGTTTTCTTTTGACTACAAAAGAAGCTTTATTTAAAAAAAAATAATAAAGTAAATCAGAATTAATTAACTAGTAAGGCCATGCTAATTCATTATTCCGTTTTACGTCCTAAACTTTTACTGTGGGGTACCCTAGCTCCCGTCAGGCATTCAGACAGTTAAATGCACATTCAAACACATGATCAAAATGGCTGAATTGGGAAAGAAAGATTGAAAACAAAACGAGCTAATAAAAATATCTCTTAAATGAATAGTTCCAGTGCTACAAAAAAATGAGAACAAGTTGTTTTATTTGCTACATGGATGACGAGAGAAAAATTTACTAAGGCGTTTCACCCCCCCCCCCCCTAAAAACATTATGAAATATATTACAAAATATTAAAATCAATCAATAACTTTCAGCATTGTGATCATTTTTTAAAATTCAACTACAGTACACGGTTTTTAGCTCACCTGAGCGAAGCTCAAGTGAGCTATTGTCATAGTGCGCCGTACGTCCGTCGTAAACTTTTTTACATTTTTGACATCTCCTCTGCAACCACAGCACATAATTTCACGAAACTTTACAGGAAGCAAGTACTCAAGGTCCCTTACCAAGTTTGTATTTTTTGTGCCGATCGGTCAACAAATATGGCTAACGATGGCTCTGATAGGCTGACGCATTTTCGACATTCTTTCTACAACAACTACACAGAATTTCACTAAACCTTACAGGAAGCAAGAACTAAAGGTCCTATATCAAGTTTGTGTTTTTTGTGCCAATCGGTCTACAAATATGGCCGCCGAAGGCTCTGATTGGCTGACGCATATATTCGACATCTCCCTACCACCACTGCACAGAATTTCACGAAACTTTACAGTAAGCAAATTTCAAGGTCCTCCAATATTAATTTTTATCTGCAACTCAGGTGAGCGATGGGCCCCCCTTGGGCCTCTTGTTTTTTTTTTTTTTGGGGGGGGGGGGGGGGCACGTATTTATTTTGGTCGCGGTGAAATGAGTTAATATATAACAATGTAAGAAATTAGTTAAAATGTTCGGCAGATTAAAATATCTCTTCCAAAGGGAAGGGATGATATAGATAAAAGCACAAACACTCGTTTAAACAAATTTTCTGCCCCTTGGCTTCAGTGCAGCAGTGCAGTGGCGGATTCAGGGGGTGCGGAGGGGGCGTCCGCCCCCTAACCCCTCCCCTCCCCGGCACTGACCCAAAACATACCAAAAACAGGTATATTATGGCCAATTTTAAATGAAAATTAGCATAATTCGCCCTGTGACCTCCCGGTCAAGGGTGCGCTGGATCCGCCACTGGGCCTTTAACGACAAAGTATACAAAAAGTGGCATCCATCCTTGCTCCTAAAAAGACTAAGTGCATCCATCCTTGCTTGTGTAAACGAGGGTCTTTGTTTTCAGATAAGTGATGTGGGAAATAAACCTGCATATGAACATTCTCAAGAGGAATAAGTAACAATAAAGAAGGCGTGGATACCCTAGGGGCGGATCTAGGAACCCTACTGCCCGGGAGGGGGGGGGGGGGGGCACATACAATTTTTGATGGATATCAGTTGCGAGCCACGAAGGGCCGAGGGGGAGGGAATGGGAGGGGTTGTCCCCTCCCATTGGCTGGGGTTCGGGGCGGGCCTCCCCCGAGAAAATTTTGAAATAATGAAGCAATTCGGCATCTGAAGCATATTTGAACTGAATTTAGGAGGGATTAGACGCGCATGATTCAGTCAGTGTCAGTAACGATAATTAGTATATTTTTCAAAAATCGACAGTTTCTGATGCTATATTGTTTTTGCACGGCATGCAGAAGTCAACATGTTCAGGGTTTTCTAAGGAAATTGGTGGATCATGAAAAGTTTTGAAAGGGCTGGGAGGTCAGCCCGTGGGCGGGGGAGGGGGGTGTTCCAGCAGTAAATTCAATCAGCATTTCCTGCATATACCTGACGGGACCTTACCCCCCCCCCCCCCCCCAACGACACAACATCCTCGACAAACAAGGTATAATTATTCATTGGCAATTCGATTTTAAAATAATAAAAAACATGCATTTTTGACTATTTGCAAAATTCTTGGAGGTAGCCGGTCCAAATCTGGCCTTATTTTGATAATGAACTCAAATTTGAAAATATGTTAAAAAAGTAAAAAAAAAAAAAAAAAAAAAAAAAAATAAACAGAAAGGATTCCGACTTCAATTTTATAGAAGATTACATCAAATATTTGGTTAAGAAATATGTGTGTTTTATGACTTGCATACATGTAGGACTGTTATTCCCGATTCATGCCTATTGCTCAGATGAAGAAAATCCTATATGAACATCATTCAATGCAGGTTGTTTCCTAAACGTGTACGTCCACGTACATACGATGGAAATGGCAGCAATGCATACTTCCCGACTTTGTAATCTATCTCCGAGAAAATTTTAGAAAATATATTCAAATCGGTAAACTCTGGTGTGTTTTGGGGCTATTTCTGACCAATTTCATAGATTTTGTAGGAAACAGTAGTTCAATGCTTCAAAAAGCATGTCATATGTGCCCCTTCGTTGGGCACTGCCGGGGGGGGGGGGAGGGGCATATGCCCCGTGCCCCCCCCCCCTCCCCGGCTGAGTCCGCCACTGATACCTTCACTCATATAACACGTTTGACAAACAACATAAAAAATATACATCGAGTTTTGTCCTCGTAACAAATAACAACACAGATTTTTTTTTTTTTTTTTTTTTTTGCTTGTCAAAAATTCCAGATTTGAGCCTTTCTCATCCGATCTGGAAAATGAAATGCAAAATGGACGACAGGCAGTTCAGATACATGCACACAAAAAGCCAACAATCGTTCTCTCAATCTCAGACTGTGCCTGCACCACAATGCCGATGGGGATCGTCGCTGAACTTCAACGAAAGCCGTTTGGAGAGGTAGAGATTGACCAATTCCGAGACGACGGAGTTAAAAAAAAACTGCGGCAAAACGGAGCCACACACATTTAATTATCTCTATAATAGCTTTTCGTTTAATCACAATATTTAATATCCCTGCTAAATCGTAATTTTCATATCTTTAATTATGATTAATTAATATTCTGGTAAAAACCAATACCGGGTAAATTAAACCAAAAATACATGTATTTTACAAGTACGTCCCTGATGATTAGCTTTATACGTTGTTTAAGGAATCCCCCTGCGCCTCCTTATTTTTTTTTTGTTATTTTTTTTTTCTCTCCTTTTTTCTTTTAGAAATAATAAACCTGAGCTGAATCTCGGATACTTACCGAAGTGAATATATAAACACATCGTGGTAAATTCAGGGGAGGGGGAGGGTAGGCAGGAAGACTTTCAGGTCGAATTATTCTTTTGGATGCTTTTCAGTGCAAGAATTTTGTTCACGGCCCACCGGGCGGGATTAGTAATTTCTTATCATTATCCTGAACGTATATTAAATTTAATTAGGTCTTCCGACTTCCGTCGGAAGACCTATTGTTTTCGTAACCGTGGAAAATTGGATCAGCGATTTCTCAAGAACCCTGTAAGCTAGGACAATGAAAGTTCTCCAACGTTACGTTTGGAGTAAAAGCTAGATTGGTCTTTTTTATTTTTGGTCTCTGTTATTTTTTTTTATCATGTTTTTTAGTAGATTCAAATATTTGACGGGAGCGTCGAATTACTCAAAAGGACCGAAAATTTCATGTTTTGCTATTTGTAAGCTTAAATATCTCGTATTTTGCTATCTACAATTTCCATTCTTTTTGAAAGTCGACAGCCATGCAAGATATGAAATGCTAGATGCACACTGTAACGATTTATTACGATGACGTCCTTCACCGTCCTTCATATTTCCAAATTCAGACGTTCATAGGAGGAAGACACTTTTTTGCTTATAATAGTAAACAAAAATTAAGCTTATGAAGTTTCCGTATATCTGTCTTATTTAGTCTTTCTTATTTTTCCTATCTCTTACTGTTGAAAAGATATGAGCATCGAAATTTTGAGTTGGGTATTTCGATACACCTTCACGCCAACAGATCGGGCGCACACTAAAATTGGTAGTCCGAGTCCGACTCGAGAAAAGCAGTGTTGAGATTTTCAAATTCCGATTTCACGGCAATGATGAATATGCATTTCATAAATACATTTCGATATACACAATTTGATTTTAAAACAGTTGATTAATTTAGAAGAGATCAGCTACAAACCAGAATTTACACACAAAAAGTGGTAGTTTGATTCCGATTTCTAACCTACAAACCTGTTTCTAAACTTCAATAACTATATTTTGAACATCAAGTTTAATTTCTAATTCTAGCAAACGTTCGAACATAATTTTCGGTTGGTTTATTTACAAATTGATGAACAATTTCTCCAACATTCTTCCCTCCCCTCGTTTTTCGAAAACAGTTCTGTTTATATTGAACGATGTCGCCATGATGGAAATTCAAAATAAACTTTGAAAAAAAGGGAAGGGGGGTGGTCCAAATTTGAACCTGCACAGCGAGAACCTCATGGTATTTATATATATATATTGAACGTAACTTGTTATTACCATTTCTCTTCTCAAGAAAATTGGTTCTACAGCTACGAGCTCGCCTTTTTTATGGGGGAAGGGGGCAGGAAGAATTTGCAAAAAAAAATCCCACCTCTGAAAAATGCTGAAAAAAATATTCCGGCCCAAAGGGCCGGCAATTTTTTTTTTCCCGGACCATGCAAAAGTAAGGATACATTGCATGATATGGAAATTTTTGCTGGCCCTTTGTACCAGACAATTTAAAGTCAAAAAATTAATTAATATAAATACAAACTGTTCACATAGCTGTATCTACCAGAGACCTAATACGCATAGGCACAAAAATCTAGAAAAGGTTCTATTTAAACATCATACAATCTGTCTGAAATTCGCTAATTGCAAAGAGACATCTGAAGGAACGGTTATTAACTCATACTCTGTAACAGCGGGGAGTTTAACTTACACAGACATTTACAACATTTGACAATTTGTTTAAATCCGGCCCGAAGAACCGGCGAAAATTTTTCTCCGACTCTGGTAATGGCTGAAAAAAATGGCCTGCTCAGAAAATTGCTGAAAAAAATTTTACCGGCTGGCAATAGAATTCCTGCCCCCCCCCCCCCCCCCCCCAAATCAAATGGTTCAACAATTATCGGTTTGAAAAGGAGCTGTTAAGATAAGGGCCGTATTTAGCCCTGAATCTCGTGACTTATTTCTTGCGCATGGCGAATCGTATACAGAAAAACGTGAATCATTATTGAAATATAATGTATTTGCAGAACTTTTACATGTTTTACATTATGTTAAGGAACTATTAAGGTTGTAAAATTAAGGTCGAAAGAGGTAGGGGTGCTCGGATAGAAAATCCGATAATATCGACAAAAACGTATACATTTTTGAATATTTTGTCTAAAATGGATAAATATAAGCTAAAAGACATCAAAATATGTTTACATTGTGTATCAGAAATAGATTTCGAACGTTCTACCTCCTTTAATCGGTAAATAATGAAATCCGGAACTTAAAATACGGTCTTATTCTTCATTCAATGGATACAATGTAAGCCTTTTAGCGCGAAATACACATTGACGGAGAAATGAACATCACTCTTGCTTATTTCGTTCGTAATTCTTGTATCTTTCCTTCAGTCATATTGTGTACACAATGTTTGATGGATTAAACAGGAAAAATAGTCAAATGTGCTATATTTAATGGTCAAAAAGATCGATTCTTAAAAAATGCACCCCCCTTTCCATTTTTAGTTTTTCGTCTCTGGGGTAGTGTTCCCCCCGGAGATACAGAACCCCACTTTGCCAAAAAATTTGTATCATGGATACACATCTCCAGTAAAAGTGGCTTTCTGTATATCCGGGGGGAACAATGTTCAATAAAACTTTTCCATTTTCTATTGGTTTCTATGAGAAAAAGATAAGTTTTGATCCCAAAATTAGCAATATTATGCAAAACAGATAAAAAATAACTTCATATTCTGATGGGATGCAGTATAGGTATACATTTTACCAAAAAAGGTTCTTGAAATTTCAATTTTCAAAATTCCACTTTTCAGGGCTGATTTTACGCCTTATCTTAACAGCTCCTTTAATGTTACTGCTATTTGAAAACTTAAATATATAATATAAATACATGTAATGTGACGTCCTTCATATTTCCAAACCAAAAATTGTATAGGAGGAAGACACTCTTGTTGCAACCGCAACAAGAAACCTTTCTAGTTATAATGTGTTTTAATCTATTTATTATCCGTATTTTTTTTTTTTTTTTGTATAAAGGTTAGGGGTAAAATATTTTGTTCAAATTCTTTAACCCCCCACCCTCCTTGAAACTAGTGTCGGGTAAAATACCCTTCGCCGTCCCCATCGATTTGTCAATGGTTGCATCGGTGCTGGTAATAGCCCCGGGCTGATCCGTAACCATAGTGACGAAGGCAGTGAACCGTGAAGGTGTTGGTCACCAGCACGCAACGATACTTGGACTCTGCGGGATGTATATTCCAAGTTTCGACGTGACAGCTCGAGGGTAAAACACCGATTGAGCCGGGATATTCGAGGGGCGATTTTGTTGAAATTACATACATGTATTATAACTAGCAATCATTTCCTGGGCAAGGGGGGGGGGGGGTAGGAGGGATGATTTCCAGTCTTTCAAGATGGTGAGGGGGGTGTTTTAATACGCATTTACACATCAAATCAAGTACAATAAGATTTTTTTGGCAGAAAACAATGGAGGGGGGTTTAATCCCCATCCACTATAGCAAATGATCAAATTAAATATATATATATGGCATAAGAGAGAGTTCAATCTCTTTATTCCTGATGTATATATAAGATAAAATAATCGTAAATTAAAATAAAATCAAATTATATAGTTAAAATGCAACCCACCCCTTCTCCATGAAAACATTTACACATTCCACACTTTGACAAGACAGCTAGCTAGAGAGGGGACATTTTTGTCACATCAAAACTGTAAAGATTCTAAAAAGATTTGCTTGAGTTGGCGTCAATTTTTCACCAAGTAAATATACGTGTTTTAATTAAAATCAGAAAAAAAAAAAATCTTCAAAAGTAGAAATCTTTGAAACCACTATAGCCCCCCCCCTTCTTTCTCTCTCTCTCCGAATTGTTTACATCTATAATCTAGGCTTCGGTACGATAGCAAGTCCCTAACCCGTAACCATAGTGATGGGAGCAGCGAACCTCGAAAGTGTTGGTTTTGCACCCGCGATAGGTACCTAGACCATGCGGGTTGCATATTCAAAGTCTCGATGTGACAGCTCGATCCGAGGGTAAAGGGAAGGGAGTACACATTTTGTTGGAAGGACATAACCTGTGCGGAATCAAGAAATTTGTTGTTATTCACGGGGAGGTCGACCGTCCACATCGTCGGGGTATCTCTATGAAATTGAAAACAAATTTACGTAAAACGGGAAAAATGATATTTTTGGGGAAAACTGCAGGGATTTTGACTCCTCTTACCCCACCTAAACCCCTCTTTATCCACGCTTATTTTAAGTCCTCGGATAAGGGAATTTTCGTAGTACATGTAACTCTATAAATTTTTAATTTCAGTACAAAACGAAAAACATAAATGTGCTATCAGAGCGTCCCTTTCCCCAATCCTCAAGAGTTTTTTTTTATTTGGGAGAATTATTGAATGTGAATTTTCCCATATAAGACATTGCATATCTTCCTAATGTCCGAAATCGAGGGCGAATTTCGTAAATCTTAAACTCGGTACACCCCAACCCAACCCCGACTTTTTTCTTGATAGCGATAATTTGGTCCCGCGATGGAAGGGTAAAGAGAAGACACCTCTCTTTTGTGCGATTTTTGGCGATTTTAACTTTTTGCCAAAGCAGTATTATATTCATTAATTTGAACAACAGAAATGTTAAACTGTAAGTTTGATTATTTCATTTCAAAAATATATATTTATAGGAAAAGATTCAAATTAAATTAATTTAATATGCAAGATATGATTTATTATAATGAATTAGAAAAATACAAACACATTAACATCTTGGAAATAATTTTTCTCTATTTAATTAAACTGAGCTCCATTGATTGCGCCTTTTGAAAGATGGTTTTGAAATTTTGAAGTAAAAATTGGGGCCATGAAGCTTATTAGAACTGAATTTAGAAGAGATCAGGCGCATATGGTACAATTTGAATTTCTTTCCTCCGAGAAATCTTTGAAAAGTTTATCAAAATCTATCGGCGTGTTTTTAACTATAATGGCACTTAATTTGACGTGAACGGTATCTTAATTACTTAAAATAATTTCATAAGCAGTGTTGTTTTCAGGAGGGGTGCGGGGGGGGGGGGGAGATGCGGGGCGGACCGGGCATTTAAAAAAAAAGTTAAAATCGGCAAAATTCGCCCCTTGATCCCCCGGCAAAGGGGGTGCTGCAATTTCATTAAAACTCATTCAATCACACTCCTCGTTGTCTACAAAACTAAAAAATAGGAGTGTGATTGAACGAGTTTTAATGAGATTGGGAGGCGCTGGATCCGCCACTGATAAATTTTGTCTTCCTTGGTCACTACCGAAAGGGGAGGGAGGTGTTTAACTCCCCCCCCATTCCCTGTATCAGACACTGTCAAAATATGGAGTTTCATTTCAGGATGGAGATATAGGCTATCTAGAGTCGAGGAGGTGTGAGGACGCTTTTTGATCTTTTTGTGTCTTTCAAAAAAATTAAAGATTTATGGACCAATGAAAAATGAAAGCATGCATTGACCCAGTAAGCTTTTCATGTGGGATGCTGATAATTGCCTACAGTCATTTTTTTTTGCAGATTTTCAGCATTTTTGTATGAACAAACTTTATTTTGTAGTACAGTACGGATGATAACTACATGTATATATATATGTCTTTTTCCAACTTTCAATTCTGAATCATTTAAAGTGAGCACTTTTTACTTTTCACCGCAAAAACGACTTGGAAGCACCTCCATACCCAAGTGTACACGCCTGACCAGAGTTCTCCATATAACAATATATATATTTCTTGTCTTCACTTGTCTATCAGTGGCAAATTCAAGGGGGAGGGGCGTAGGGGGCCTATGCCCCCCCCCCCTTAAATTTGCAAATCATAGGTAAAACGTTAACGATCATTTTTCATCTGTAAATGAGAAAATACTAGTAAATATCTTTTAGTATATATAATTGTGAAATGTATCAATTTCTATTCTTAATCAATTACAGTCACGAAAATGGATCCTGAAAGGCTATTTGCATGAACTATCGGGGAGCTTTTCCACCTAGCCCCCCCCCCCCCCCCCTGCACCCGCTGGGGACCTAGGCGGTCCCCAGACCCCTTGCCAATTTTTACGCCCCCTCTAATGGATTAACATAGGTCTGTAGCTTTTTTTCTATACCCTTGATAATTGTGTATCACGGTACACAATAACAATTGCTCATATATTGAATAAATAAATCTTTAACTAATATCATGGTTTCATTTTTGATCCATCTATAGGGGCTTAACTAAAAATGTTATCATGATACATGTACCAATATATATTACCTCTTTACTTTTGGGGAAAAAAAATCTTCATTAGATGCCAATATTTTCCATTACCTTTCTTTGCTATCATGTTTTCATGGATCCATATATAAATTCAAAATAAGTCTTGAACAATTACTAAATGCTTCATTATTATTCATTGGCCGATCTATGCATGACCAGGTCAGACGTAGTGGGGTTGCAATGCCCTAAACATTCCTTCCATCCCCCCTTTTGGTCAAACAAAAAAAAAAACAAAAAAAAAAACAAACAAACAAAGAGAGAGAGAGAGAGATCGCGTATTCATGAGACAAAATAATTATTTATTCCCAAAAGTTTCGCTATTATGTCTTACATGCAGTAACATACAACTCCCCCCCTCTTTCTTTAATTAAACTTATTTGGCTTAATATTTGCAATTTCGTCTTTTTTATGCTTGTCAGCTGGACTTCGGAGCCCCCTTTCTGAAATCCTAGATCCGCCACTGTTATAGATATGCATGTACCACTTTTCCATTATGTAGGGATTTAAACAAGCCCCAGTATGAATCAGATGCTCATGCATGTATGTAAAACCCCCTTTTTCAAAAGGAAATGCGTTCTTTTTCGTCATCTCAGCTCACAGAAATGGCTTTAGTGTTCGTCTGCAGAAGAAATATTGACCATAAAGCTACTACTCTATCATTTTCTTATTTTTTTTTTCTGCTTAACATGCTAAATAAAAATAAATTCGATCCAAAAACACTAGCTTGGTATCTTATACGCCGCTTTACGCTGACAATATACAGTGTGTCATTGGAATTAACAGCGGCGAAACTGACGTCACAGACTTGTATACGCTCCACGCCAAGAGCAGTATATTCCAAGGCTATATCAGTTTCTACGGAAGCCCATTGGCTTCACAGAAAAAATAAATTTATTGCGTATATTCGCAATAGTATTGCGTATATTCGCAATAGTATTGCGTATAATCGCAATAGTATTGCGAATATACGCAATAATATTGCGAATATTCGCAAAACGATTGCGTATATACGCAATAGTATTGCGAATATCCGCAAGAGTATTGCGAATATTCGCAATAATTATTGCGTATATACGCAATAGTATTGCGAATATTCGCAATAATTATTGCGTATATACGCAATAGTATTGCGAATATTCGCAATAATTATTGCGTATATACGCAATAGTATTGCGAATATTCGCAATAATTATTGCGTATATACGCAATGATTGTAAATTATACAAAAAAATGTAGTTATTGGGGACATTCTTGGGGTCACATGGGTGATTCTAGAATTTTTTTAGGGTAATCCAAGCAAGCGGATGGGGGGGGATGGGGGTTTCAGTCTATGATTTTGAAAGCAATGGAAACAATGCATGTAACGAATATCAATATATTTACAAAATCATTCGTAAAAATGGAGAAAATTAGTATTTCTGGCAAATTGGAAAGGGGCGGCCGGATGAGAGGGGGCTCCGGATTTTACATTTATTTTACATATTCTTTGTCACATTAAGTAAATTGTGACCAAAATAGCTGTACATGACCTTCATTTTCTCTGCTTGTTAACCCTCTCCCCCTCTACATTCGCTCAAACTTTAAAATGTGATTTGTTCGTACATGTGGTTTTTTTTATATTTTGAAACTGGATGATGAGCATTTTTTATTAGTAGAAATGACAGCCACCTATCATGTTTTACGTTCTTCGTTTACTTTCTCTGTCCGTCCATCATTACTAAATCTTTCGTTCAAACTCAAACGAAGTTTTCAATGTACATCGGATCTAGCACCCCTGCCCCCCTTCCTTTGGGGGAGGGGGTTCGAACCAAAATATATTAACCAAAGCCTCCTCTGAATGATGTTCGACTTGATGACGGGAATGATTGGTAGAGAAAATAAAAGGTATCAGGACAAACCTTATTTTATTTGCAGAAATTAATTTTCCGGTGTAATAGTCGAGGACATTGATTTATATTTATAGAACCCCCTCCCCCGCAAACGAAGTTTAGGGGTATATAGGAAACATCCTCTTCGTCCGTCCGTCCGTCCGTTCGTCCGGTTAAGAAGTTCTTATAGCAGATAACTCTTCAAGTGCAAGTAATAGGGCTTTCATATTTTCTACCTGCATTCCCCATAATAAGTTCTAAATTTTAATACAAAAACATTTGAATTTGTTGACCTTGACCTTGAACTTTTACCTTATAGTTATATTTTGGTTATGAAGTTCTAAAAGCATATATTTTTTCATATATAAGTGACAGGGCTTTAATATTTCATACATACATTAACCATAGTAAGTACCACATTTTGATACCAAGACATTTGACTTGGTGACCTTTACTTTGACCTTGTTGTAATATTTTGGTTAATAAGTTCTTAAAGAGAATATTTCTTCAAGTGTAATTAAGTGATAGGGCTTTCATATTTTATACATACATTCAACATAACAAGTATTAATTCAAGACACTTGACCTTGTGACTTTGATCATGACCTTTGACCTACCTTTGAACTATAAGGATAGGGCTTTTATATTTCCATATAGATTTCTTATTACCAGAGCTTTCTGTGATAAATCATAAATGAGTCAGTTTACAGAAAAACGTCCAAAGGGGGTATAATTCGTCACTTTAAGAGCAGTTATAGTATTCCTTACAAAAAGGAATTATAAATACATTAGAGAAGTTCCGGCTTGCTTTGCTCGCCCCCATTTAAAATCAGAACTCTGACTGCTTTTTATAATAAAGTATCGTTGGTTTCTTAGATTAACAGAATTAAGAAATGATGTATATATTTCATTCCTTAAGAATGTTACTAATAGTTTCAAAATAGAATAAAACCAAAACAAAACAAGAGGCCCAATGGAGTTACATCGCTCAACTGAGGTCGCCAGGGGGGAAAAGATAACTTTTGTAAAGGACGTAAAGTCATTTACTTCCTGTGAGGTTTGGTGAAATTCTGTACAGCGGTTGGAGTGGGAAGGTGAAATGGTGTCTGTCAAATAGATCCCAAGGTTTCGATCGGGCCGAAATCATGAACTTAACAGAGAACATTGAGTACGTGCCTCCTGTAAGGTTTGGTGGAATACTAATAAGCAGTTGTTGAGGTTCAAGTCGAGAACATAAATATACCCTACAACGGACGGATTACAAACAACGGGCAAAGGACGGTGACCAATAACTTACCTTCATGTGAGCTTATAAGAATAATTATCACCATTTTTGGCATTATCTACATTAAGCTAGTTATAGCTGTCTCCATCGTAACAGCTAATTTATGCATATTTCTAGTATGAAAATCAGTTATTTTTCAGTTTTAACTTTCATATCTGGAAACAACATTCATGCCAGACCGAGATGGGTTTCACTTTATGCCCCGCCGTCTTATAGCGGGACACAATGACAAGAGGGTAGAGTGGACATACCGTTCACCTGAAAACTAACCGTTAATGTGATTTAGATAATCCTAGTCATAAGCTTATGAAATAATAAATCAAAGAAATGTTTTGAGAAATATTGCAAATACAATTAAGTGCGTTGTTAAACAAGAGACTTATTAGAAAACCCAATTATAATCTATTGTATTCAATCAAACCTAAATCAATTTCTGTGTACTGAATCTAGAAAAGATGTCGAAATCATGTAAAAAAGGAATTATTAATTATAATAGATTAAGAAAAAAGTCCATTAATCATGCAAGGTTGTTCAAAGTGAACTACACAAACGGATCTAGAGGGGAAGGGGTGGAAGTCCGTGGGTTCGGACCCCCCCCCCCCCCCCCCGATATTTCAAGTCGGGGTCCAATATTTGCATATTTTAACGTAAGGATTGGATATTTAACTTTTTTTTCTAGAATTTGGATTGCTATTCTGGCCAATATTATAAGATACCTCATACCTGTGGTTCAAACGAGGTTTTATCTTCAATTTTGAATCATTATTTGGCTTAAAGTACCTCCAATCTGAAACATGCTACTCCCTTGCAGCAGAGTTCGAAACTTCGTTTTTCTTCACAACATCGTCGCAATTTAGTGTTGTACCCCTATACAGAAGCATCTCCTGTGAAGTGAAGAAGTTCAAAAGCTTCGTTCCCTGGACCCCAAATAAGGCATCAAAACAGAATTATCACCATTATTACTGATTATATAATATAATAGATTTTAGAATATGGAAGTATAAGATGGGACCTCTGTTTGTAGAAACGGTTCCAATGCCCCTTTTCTTTTCAATTATCCTGCGAAAGGTATAGGTCTTCAAAAAAGCTTTCTGTCTTCGAGTTTTATTAGTTAAAAACATTCAGAAAATGAAACATTCTGCAATACTTGCACGAGGGCTGATTGATATGTTGTGAGCCTCGTATTGATGGATTTGAATTTTATCAGACATTTTGCATTATTTTTCTACATAATCTCCTTCAGTATTTATACACTTTTGCCACCGGTGTTTAAGGGCCTCGATACCACTTTTAAAGAATTCCTTATCTTGACTGGTCAGAAAGCGATCCACTCCAAGTATGACGGCATCATCGAACTGAAAGTGGGTGCCAGGAATAGCTGCTTCCAGTTTTCGGAATAGATGGAAGTCTGATGGAGCAAGATCAGGTGAATAAGGCGGATTCTCAATCAAATTAAAGCCACAATCATGAATGGCAGCAATGGCAGTGACAGTCTTGTGAACAGAAGCATTGTCCTGATGGAGAAGCACACCTTTAATTTGTGAGCTTCCCGTGGCGCTTATTGTAACTGTGCCAGAAGTGAAGCATAGTATGTGTCATTGATTGTTTGTCCTTTTTGGAGATAATCTATCAGCAGAATACCTTCTGCATCCCAGAAAACCGAGACTCACAACATATCAATCAGCCCTCGTATATTGCCCTCTTTAACAAAGCTTTCATTAAAAAAGAATTCCGGCTGGCCGATAGGAATCATAACCAGTAAAGTTTCCCTCACATCCTACCAAACCTGTCTGAACAAACGAAATCATACTAAGGCACTAGAAATGTCAAAATCACTGTAAATGGTGGATATGAAAGTCGGGAAAGGGGAGACGAGGTCATACGTTTTATACCGATAAAAATCAAAATGAGCTGCTTAAGTTTCATGACTTTAGTTTGGACCCCCTCTGAGATAAAATGCTAGATCCGCGCCTGAAATACATTGGGGTATTGATTTAACTAAAAAGAAAGAGAATAGGAGAAATATTTGGGGTGCATTTAAAAGGCGTACTACGGAAGCCCATTGGCTTCAGAGAAAAAATAAATTTATTGCGTATATACGCAATAACATTGCGTATATTCGCAATAGTATTGCGTATATTCGCAATAGTATTGCGTATATTCGCAATAGTATTGCGTATATACGCAATAGTATTGCGAATATTCGCAATAGTATTGCGTATATTCGCAATAGTATTGCGAATATACGCAATAATTATTGCGTATATTCGCAATAATAATTGCGTATATTCGCAATAATTATTGCGTATATTCGCAATAATTATTGCGTATATACGCAATAAATTGAATGTTCTTCGCAGCTCTAAATGTCTGTTTTAAACGTTTTGGGGGAAAAGTACGATCTAGGGGGAGGGGGTAATATAGAGCTTTATTTCCTCCTGATCAACTTGTGTATTAAGATCTCTGTTTTTAAAAATCTCAAATTATCGTCAACAAAAAGATGTATCAAGGTCAAAATAAGCATTTCTATGAACATCATATCGTATTGATTACCTTCCATCTATCCGTAAAATTTTCATAATACAAAAATATATATGGAAAAGGATATTATGGCTCTCTACTTATTTTGCTTATTTCAACCCGATTACTTGAATTTAATTCAGGGGTGGATCCTAGGCGGGACAAATATAGGCATCAGAGGCTACCTATCTTTGAAAAATCTGCATGGTTGGAAAACTAATTATATCCGAGTGATCGGAATGATGTTTGATTGATGTTGGTTTATTTTGTTTTTGTTTTTTGTCAGTTTGTCCGCCTTTTAAATGCACCCCAAATATACTTCCATATTCTACAATCTATTATATTATATACATAGGATCTCAAATGAATTTTCATTTCATACGATGTATTATGAAACGAGTTGTGAGTTTTATATCCCCGAGCCTTGGCGAGGGGATATAAAACGCACAACGAGTTTCATAATCCATCGTATGAAATGAAAATTCATTTGAGATTCTTTTTATCACATGATATTGCCTAAAAATGTGTATTTCTAACGTGAAATCAACGTTTCCGAGAACTACTGAGGCGAATCACGCCGAGATCTAGAAGTCGTCTGCTACGCCATGAGAAGTAGTGTCCCCATCGTATAGATATTCTGTGCGTAAGAGAAAAGTATTTCAATTTTGAATAGTATTTTAATGCAAAAATTAATCCAACAACAACAATTTTAATCATTGATATTGACTTCGGGTCTGAATTTAACAGTTGACCGATATTTGAAAGGTCACATTTGTCAAGGTTTATGTGATTAGGTTCCAAACTTGACCAATCGCATTCAAGCAGAGTGATATGTAACGTGTTATCATATCATATATTTATGAAATGGCTTTATGAAACTGCATAACGGGTGAATCATGTGATAAAATCAGTAATAATGGTGATAATTCTGTTTTGATGCCTTATTTGGGGTCCAGGGAACGAAGCTTTGGAACTTCTTCACTTCGCAGGAGATGTTTCTGTATAGGGGTACAACACTAAATTGCGACGATGTTGTGAAGAAAAACGAAGTTTCGAACTCTGCTGCAAGGGAGTAGCATGTTTCAGATTGGAGGTACTTTAAGCCAAATAATGATTCAAAATTCAAAAGATAAAACCTCATTTGAACCACAGGTATGAGGTATTTTATAATATTGGCCAGCATAGCAATCCAAATTCTAGAAAAAAAGTTAAATATCCCATTCTTACGTTTACATATGCAAATATTGGACCCCGACTTGAAATATCGGGGGGGGGGGGGGGGTCCGAACCCCTGGACTTCTACCCCCTCCCCTCTAGATCCGTTCGTGTAGTTCACTTTGAACAACCTTGCATGATTAATGGATTTTTTTTTTCTTAATCTATTATAATTAATAACTCTTCTTTTACATGATTTCGACATCTTTTCTAGAATCAGTACACAGAAATTAATTTAGGTTTGATTGAATACAATAGATTATAATTGGCTTTTCTAATAAGTCTCTTGTTTAACAACGCACTTAATTGTATTTGCAATATTTCTCAAATAATTTCTTTAATTTATTATTTCACAAGCTTATGACTAGGATTATTTAAATCACATTAACGGTTAGTTTTCAGGTGAACGGTATGTCCACTCTACCCTCTTGTTATTGTACCGCTATAAGACGGCGGGGCATAAAGTGAAACCCATCTCGGTCTGGCATGAATGTTGTTTCCAGATATGAAAGTTAAAACTGAAAAATAATTTATTTTCATACTAGAAATATGCATAAATTAGCTGTTACGATGGAGACAAAGCAAAACATTAATCCTCCGTTGCAGTTATAACTAGGTTAATGTAGATAATGCCAAAAATGGTGATAATTATTCTTATTAGCTCACATGAAGGTAAGTTATTGGTCACCGTCCTTTGCCCGTTATTCGTAATCCGTCCGTTGTAGGGTATTTTTATGTTCTCGACTAAAACCTCAACAACTGCTTATTAGTATTCCACCAAACCTTACAGGAGGCACGTACTCAATGTTCTCTGTTAAGTTGAACTTCATGATTTCGGCCCGATCGAAACCTTGGGATCTATTTGACAGACACCATTTCACCTTCCCACTCCAACCGCTGTACAGAATTTCACCAAACCTCACAGGAAGTAAATGACTTGACGTCCTTTACAAAAGTTATCTCCCCCCCCCCCCCTGGCGACCGCAGTTGAGCGATGTAACCCCATTGTGCCTCTTGTTTTGTTTTGTTTTGGTTTTATTCTATTTTGAAACTATAAGTAACATTCTTAAGGAATGAAATATACATCATTTCTTAATTCTGTTAATATAAGAAACCAACGATACTTTATTATAAAAAGCAGTCAGAGTTCTGATTTTAAATGGGGGCGAGCAAAGCAAGCCGGAACTTCTCTAATGTATTATAATTCCTTTTTGCAAGGAATACTATAACTGCCCTTAAAGTGACGAATTATACCCCCTTGGGACGTTTTCTGTAAACGGACTCATTTATGATTTATCACAGAAAGCTCTGGTAATAAGAAATATATATGGAAATATAAAAGCCCTATCCTTATAGTTCAAAGGTAGGTCAAAGGTCATGATCAAAGTCACAAGGTCAAGTGTCTTGGATTAAAACTTGTTATGTTGAATGTATGTATAAAATATGAAAGCCCTATCACTTAATTACACTTGAAGAAATATTCTCTTTAAGAACTTCTTAACCAAAATATTACAACAAGGTCAAAGAAAAGGTCACTAGGTCAAATTTCTTGGTATCAAAATGTGGTACTTACTATAGTAAATGTATGTATGAAATATAAAAGCCCTGTCACTTATATGTGAAAAAATATATGCTTTAAGAACTTCATAATCAAAATATAACTATAAGGTCAAAGTTCAAGGTCAAGGTCAACAGGTTCAAATGTCTTTGTATTAAAATTTAGAACTTATTACGGTGAATGCAGGTATAAAATATGAAAGCCCTATCACTTGCACTTGAAGAGTTATCTGCTATAAGAACTTCTTAACCGGACGAACGGACGGACGAACAGGATGTTTCCTATATACCCCTAAACTTCGTTTGCGGGGGAGGGGGTTCTATAAATATAAATCAATGTCCTCGACTATTACACCGGAAAATTAATTTCTGCACATAAAATAAGGTTTGTCCTGATACCTTTTATTATCTCTACCAATCATTCCCGTCATCAAATCGAACATCATTCAGAGGAGGCTTTGGTTATACTTTTTATATATTTTGGTTCGAACCCCCTCCCCCCAAAAAAAGGAAGGGGGGGGGGGGGGGGCAGGGGTGCTAGATCCGCTGTACATTGAAAATTTCGTTTGAGTTTGAACGAAATATTTAGTGATGATGGACGGACAGAGAAAGAAACAGAAGAAGGTAAAACATGATAGATGGCTGTCATTTCTACTAATAAGAAATGCTCATTATCCAGTTTCAAAATATAAAAAAAACACACATGTACGAACAAATCACATTTTGAAAGTTTGAGCGAATGTAGAGGGGGAGAGGGTTAACAAGCAGAGAAAACGAAGGTCATGTACAGCTATTTTGGTCACAATTTACTTAATGTGACAAAGAATATGTAAAATAAATGAAAAGTCCGGAGCCCCCTCTCATCCGCCCCTTTCCAATTTGCCAGAAATACTAATTTTCTCCGTTTTTACGAATGATTTTGTAAATATATTGATATTCGTTACATGCATTGTTTCCATTGTTTTCAAAACCATAGACTGAACCCCCTCCTCATCCGCTTGCTTGGATTACCCTAAAAAAATTCTAGAATCACCCATGTGACCCCAAGAATGTCCCCAATAACTATATGTAGAATTACAATTATTGCGTATATACGCAATAATTATTGCGAATATTCGCAATACTATTGCGTATATACGCAATAATCATTGCGAATATTCGCAATATTATTGCGGATATTCGCAATACTGTTGCGGATATTCGCAATACTATTGCGTATTTACGCAATAGTTTTGCGAATATTCGCAATATTATTGCGAATATTCGCAATACTATTGCGAATATACGCAATAATATTGCGAATATACGCAATGTTATTGCGAATATACGCAATAAATTTATTTTTTCTGTGAAGCCAATGGGCTTCCGTAGCGTACAAACTCACCAAAAAAAAAAAAAAAAAACGAAACCCCAAAATAAACCAACATCAATCAAACATCATTCCGATCACTCGGATATAATTAGTTTTCCAATCCATGCAGATTTTTCAAAGATAGGTAGCCTGTGATGCCTATATTTGTCCCGCCCAGGATCCAGCCCTGAATGAAATTCAAGTAATCGGGTTGAAATAAGTAGAGAGCCATAATATCTTTTTCCATATATATTTTTATATTATGAAAATTTTACGGATAGATGGAAGATAATTAATACGATATGATGTTCCTAGAAATGCTTATTATGACCTTGATACATCTTTTTGTATCAAAGAACATTGTACTTTCAGTTGACGATAATATGAGATTTTTAAAAACAGAGATCTTAATACACAAGTTGATCAGGAAGAATTAATGCTCTATATTACCCCTCCCCCTAGATCGAACTTTTCCCCCAAAACGTTTAAAACAGACATTTATAGCTGCGAAGAACATTCAATTTATTGCGTTTATATACGCAATAATAATTGCGAATATACGCAATAATTATTGCGAATATACGCAATAATTATTGCGAATATTCGCAATATGATTGCGAATATATGCAATACTATTGCGAATATTCGCAATACTATTGCGTATATACGCAATACTATTGCGAATATACGCAAAACTATTGCGAATATACGCAACACTATTGCGAATATACGCAATACTATTGCGAATATACGCAATGTTATTGCGTATATACGCAATAAATTTATTTTTTCTCTGAAGCCAATGGGCTTCTACGGAAGCCCATTGGCTTCACAGAAAAAATAAATTTATTGCGTATATACGCAATAACATTGCGTATATACGCAATAGTATTGCGTATATTCGCAATAGTATTGCGTATATACGCAATAGTATTGCGAATATTCGCAATAGTATTGCGTATATATGCAATAGTATTGCGAATATTCGCAAAAGTATTGCGTATATTCGCAATAGTATTGCGAATATTCGCAATAATTATTGCGTATATTCGCAATAATTATTGCGTATATACGCAATAAATTGAATGTTCTTCGCGGCTCTAAATGTCTGTTTTAAACGTTTTGGGAGGTTAATTGGAAAATAAAGTACGATCTAGGGGAGGAAGTGATAGATCTTTATTTCTTTCCGATCACCTTGTTTATTCTCTGTTTAAAAAAATCTCCTGTTATCGTCTACTGAAAGTACAATGTTCTTTGATACAAAAAGTTGCATCAAGGTCAAAATAAGCATCAAAATCCGTGCAGCATCCGTGATGTTGGGGGGGGGGGGGGATAATATCGTTTCATCTTCCATCTATCCATAATATTTTCATCTTCTGAAGTATTTTTATGAAAAACTATACGAAAAAGATCTACTAGAGACTTATGGATCTCTATTTCAACCCGATTACTTGAATTTCATTCAGGGGTGGATCCTGGGCGGAACGAATATAGGCATCAGAGGCTAACAATCTTTAAAAAAACCTGCATAGATTGAAAAACTGAGTGATCTGAGTGATCAGAATGATGTTTGATTGATGTTTGTTTATTTTGTTATTTTTTGTGAGTTTGTAAGGCGCCTTTTAAATGTACCCAAAATATTTCTCCTATTCTCTTTTAGTTAAGGTATCCGTTGTACAATAGAGTCATTTTACATAGCGTTTTAATCATCTCCATTGTTAAGTATGGTAAATTTTATGCCTGGTGAGGTACTATAAACTATATATTTTCTGAAAGGTAATGATGCCCTGAGTACAGACATAAGACTCCCGGGTCTTAAAAATCAAAGGTGGAAAACTCTTGTACAACTTTGTCATTTTGCATAGGTTATATAGAGAAAATAGACAATTTAAATGCTTCACCAGTTATTCCCCTTTATTTTTCTGACCCCAATATTATTATTTTTGAGCAGCGGGCATTATAACCTTTCAGAAAATATATAGTTTATAGTACCTTACCAGGCATCGAAAAATGCCCTATTGTACATCGGATACCTTAAATCAATACCCCAATTTATTTCAGGCGCAGATCTAGCATTTCACCTCAGAGGGAGTCCAAACTAAAGTCATGAAGCTCATTATGATGTTATCGGTATAAAAATCAAGTTGAAAAAAGTAAGACCTCGTCCCCCCTTTCCCTACTTTCATATCCACCATTTACAGGGATTGGGACATTTCTAATGCCTGAGAATAATTTCATTTCTTCAGACAGGTTTGGTAGGATACATGTATGATGGAAACTTTACAAGTTTTGATTTTTTTATCGGCCGGCCAGATTTTTTTTCTTTACTAAATAAAAGCTTTGTTGTAGAGGGTAATATACGAGGGCTGATTGATATGTCGTGAGCCTCAGTTTTCTGGAATGCAGAAGATATTCTGCTGACAGATTATCTCCAAAAAGGTCAAACAATCAATGGTACATACTATGCTTCACTTCTGATGTACATGTAGTTACGAGACGGAAAGCTCACTAGTTAAAGGTGTGTCGTTCCATCAAGACAATGCTCCTGTTCATAAGTCTGTCACTGATATGGCTGCCATTCATGATTGTGGATTTAATTTTATTGAGCATCCGCCTTATTCACCTGATCTTTGCTCCATCAGACTTTCATCTATTCCCAAAACTGAAAGCAGCTATTTCTTGCACCCCTTTTCAGTCCGATGATGACGTCAAACTTGCAGTGGCTGGCTTTCTGACCAGTCAAGATAAGGAGTTCTTTAAAAGAAGGGAGGAGATCTCCAACAAAGTGGTATTGAGGTCCTTAATCACCGGTGGCAAAAGTGTATAGATACTAAAGAGAATTATGTAGAAAATAATACAAAACGTCTGATAAAATTCAAATCCATCAATACGAGGCTCACAACATATAAATCAGCCCTCGTACAAGTATTGCAGAATATTTCCTTTTCTCAATGTTTGTATCTAATAAAACTCGAATTTTGAACACCTATAACTTTCGCAGAATAATTGAATAGAAAAGGGGCATTGGAAGTGTCTCTACAAACTAAGGTCCCATCCTATACTTTCATATTCTAAAACCTATTATATTATATAATCAGTAATAGTGGTGATAATTCTATTTTGATGTCTTAGTTAGGGTCCAGGGACAGAAGCTTTGGAACTTCAATCTTCACTTCACAGGAGATGTTTCTGTATAAGTGTACATTGTACAACACTAAATTACATCTTTGCGACGATATTGTGAAGAAAAACGACGTTTCGGACTCTGTTGCAAGGGAACAGCATGTTTCAGATATTGAATCTTCATTGGAGGCATCATTATCAGATTTAGAGTGGGGCGTGGGGGCGCATCCCCCCCCCTAAAATCGTCACAGTAAGGTATTTGGGGCTCAAACTATTATGTGTAGACTTAATTTCTGGTCCTTTGAAGTCAAATTTCAGCACATTTTTGCTGGCTCGCGGCATCTCGCCATCTTACTTTATTTATTTGCAATAAAAAGCTATATAAGTATGATACCCATTTCATACTCAGTATCGATGAAATAATGTATCCCCCTCCACACCTCAACTTAATTTTTGAACGGGCTGTTTCTTATAAGTATACCATTTAAGTCAATGTACCCTAGCTAACAGCGTGAAGACCAAAGGCGATTGGCTTCGGTGTGCAATTCTCTTCCCTACAAAAAAGTATTAAAAAAAATTCGCTGGCCCGATTCGCTCGCCAGATACATCATATTTCATATCAATACAGATGCTTATTTTCAATTCAAGATTTCGAATGGATAAAATTACATTTCATAAGTTCATAACTGTCTTCATCAAACAAAACGGTCATTCAACGTAAAGGGGGTGGGGGGTGGGGGGGGGGGGGGGGGGGGGTGGGGGGGTAAGTGGGTTAAGAACCCGGGCCCCACTAGCACTTCATCCTGGGCCCCTCTTGGGTGGAGGCTTTTGAGATATTCCGCACCCCCTCTAAACTCAAATCCTGTATCCGCCCCTGGGTACTTTAAGTCAAATAATGATTCAAATTTAAAGATAAAAGTCTCATTTCGATCCTCATGTATAAGGTATCTATTAAATCGGCAAGCGTAGCAATCCAAATTCTAGAAAAAAAAATTATAAATGATAATTCTTTTTTACATAATTTTGACAACTTTTCTAGAATCGGTACACAGATATTGATTTAAGTTTGAATGAATACAACAGATTATAATTGCTTTTCTAATAAGTTTCTTATTGTAATTGTGTTATTATTCATGAATAGGACCAAGGGGAGGGGTAAACTTATCCCTCGATCTCCCTTTTCGAAATTGCTTTTAAAAATATCATATTTTCTTAAAAATTCTTGGCTAGATTCCTCCCTATCCCTTCCCTTTCGCTGATCATGTTCACCCTTTCGGGAAATCTGGATCTGCGCACGATTAATAAGCATTCTTAATATGCATGAAGACAAAAGCTTTTTAGTTTAAACTGTATTTTATAATTCTATTTGAAGATCACATGTATGGTAAATTACAAGATATAAAGACAGGATCTGGAAACAAGTAATGAAATTACTTATACTAATCCATCTCCTAATATCAAATTGCATCAGATTCTATTTCATAGTGAGGAGAGTGAAGAAAGATAATAGAATACGTGCATGTAAGAATGAGTAATTAATTGGAATGAAAGAGATTAGATGTTGATTGATTGAAAAGCTATTTAAGCCACTATTTGCAAAGAATTATGTTTAGAAGTCGTTGAATGTGTAAAATGAATATATAGTCCGGACCCCACCCCCCGGTCACTTTCCAATTTGCAAGAATGGCTGATTTTCTCTGTTTTTCAATATATAGATATTTATGCATGATATGCAATGTTTTACATGTTTTTCAACATCAAAGACTGAACCCCCCCCCCCTCCGCGCTGACTTAGACTATCATTAAAAAATGCTAGATCGGCCCTGTTAACCCCAATCACTGTATATATGAAATTGCAATTATTGTGTATATACGCAATAATTATTGCGAATATTCGCAATACTATTGCGTATATACGCAATAATTATTGCGAATATTCGCAATACTATTGCGTATATACGCGATAATTATTGCGTATATTCGCAATACTTTGCGAATATACGCAATACTATTGCGAATATACGCAATAGATTTGCAAATATTCGCAATAGTATTGCGTATATACGCAATACTATTGCGAATATACGCAATAGATTTGCGAATATACGCAATAGTATTGCGAATATACGCAATAGTATTGCGTATATACGCAATAAATTTTTTTTTCTGAGAAGCCAATGGGCTTCCGTAGGCTTCCGTAAGTTTCGCATAGATGATGTAAAATTTATGAATAAATGTTTAAACCATTGGCGATTTGCATACCTGTTTTAAATACTTTATCTTATCACATTCAAGAAATAAGAAAATATACGATCCAGTCTGGCAAAATGCACGTACGTGCACCACTCCTCAAAATCGATCCCAGCTCCTGTCTCGTATAGTTAGCAATTTTTTTACAGTGGCTGATTCAGGGGGTGCGGAGGGAGCGTCCCCCCTGCACTGTCCCAGAATTTCCCCAAAAACCTATATTTTGGCCCATTTTCAGTAAAAATCGGCAAAATTCGTCCCTTGACCCCCCAGCAAAGGGGGCGCTGGATCCGCCACTGTCAGTAGGCCGAAAAAAAAGGGGGGGGGGTCTGGAATCACCCTGAGGACGGCGATTGGAAGAAAGATAAGCAACCACTCTGACAAATTGAGTTTTATTTTACCTTGTATTTTGTTGTATTTTGATGTATGCCAACATGTTTGGTGGTATTTGAATTGTAATAGGAAGACCTCTACATTTCTGGTTGAAATATTTCACGCAACACCAGACACCATATTGCACTCCGTATTTTAGCCGAAATCTTTCAGGGGAATGCCCCGATCTCCGGCTTGCTCCCGTATCTTTCCCAGCTCAGCACGGGATGTTTCTGAACATTTGGAATGTCCCTCTACTATTCCCTCCCTGGATCCGCGTCTGTGTCACAAGGATGAAATTGTGAATAAATTAACTGTTAACATTTGTGCTGTTATAACATGCCCGACTCTAAATAAATATTATTTGATTTGATTTGAAGAAATATGTGTGCTTGTTTTATCCTACGACTTCTTGGGTCCTGACCTACATGTAGTATAGGTGCTCCTCATATCAGGTACAAACTTCGAATCAAGAACGGAGCGAATCAGGTATTCGTTCGAGATGACGAAGGACTTTGTTTACCTTACCGAAGAAGATCGAAGAGCCGAAAGAAGTTCCAGAATATTAGAAGAAAGAACCTTTGAAAAGTATGCATTAGCCTGTGTACTCGCAATCATATTTTCACTAAAACATTGGAGAATATGGTTGCTGGGTGATCACTCCGTAATTATCCGTGGTATCTTGGTTTAGGTCGAGTTTCCTCATTCCTGCATGTTACTATACTGCTATATGCATATGTACATCACATTACACATGTCATGTGTACAATTAAGCACTGTCATTAATAAGATGCAGTATAAGACTGATAAGACAACAACTTAGCAATAGCATGGATAATTTCTTTCATATTTCATCCATCAAAATTATTTGCATAAAATTTGTAAATAGTGACAAATAATTATGTATCAGCTGATATTTTGAAGCTTACAAAGTTTTGAGTTTAAACTTAAGATGCTTTGTGTTGTTGTACTTTGCTGTATATAGAAACACTTAAAAGCCAAAAAATTACAAGGGTCACTTCTTTAAATGATTAAATATTATATAGCGAACTGTAACACACCAGCAAATTTGATTCTTCTATACATGCAGTAGTACACAATATTTTGATATTGGTCCATGCTTTGATTCTTTTATTGGTCGAATCCAAAAATTGACAGGTTTTTTTCTCCCGTAATCATTGACAGGATATTTTGTCCCGACTTACAACTTACAGGATTTTTTCTCCTGTAATGACAATTGACAGGATAATTTATCCTGTAAATACCTTTTACAGGATAATTTATCCTGTCTTTAAATTGACAGGATTTTTTCTCCCGTCTTTGATTGGGACGGGATAAAAAATCCTGTCAATCCAAAGTCAGGACAAAAAATCCCACGGGATTCACAAAAATCCCACGGGATTTTTGACGGGATTTTGACAGGATAAAAACTCCCACGGGCAGGCCCGTGGGATTTTTTTTTTTCAAGTGGCTCTAGCTCTCATACCTGTTGACCTAGGTAAATCAAAAGTTGATGAAACACCTTATTTTGATCAGTACTTCACATAGAACAACTCGAAATTTTTCTAGAAATAGTATTTTTAGGACCTCAAGTTCGGAAAAATGTCCATTCCGAAGTTAAATGTCCAAGTGTTAATAGAGCACAGAAATATCGAATGCCACAAATGACAATATGTACCCATGTGCACTTTGCACCAACTTTGGAAGCTTTCTGCTTTAAAATAGCATATGGAGTGATCATCCGGATTTCTTGCACACAACACTCCATGTTATCCGGATACACAGGTCTTCAATGACACACAGTTGTTGTATACTGTACTGCATTCATACTAATATTAAATCGTAGCGGGATTCATATTTTAACGAAATTAGCACAGCTGTAAATGAGCTGATTAATTATTAAACTAACATAAGTCTGTCATGTATTGCAATGAAAATGCCACATTCACCGATACATGATTTAGCTATGATGTCATTTGACATAGCCGAGTGAACTATTTTCATAGTGCAAACACCATCGTCAGGACATCCGTCTGTGGTTAATAATATGTATTTTACATTATTGCTTTCAGATATTCTTATTCGAAACCAATTTTAAAATAGAGTTTAACCAAACCTTACGGGAAGCAAGTCATGAATGACACCTACAAAATTTGTGTTTTTTTTACCCGATCATGCATCCAAGATGGCTGCCACGGACTCGTATTGGCCGGGTGGATACATTTTTCATTCCTGAAATGGCTGCATAGAATTTCACCAAATCTCACAAGGAGAAAGTAATTAATGTCCTTTACAAAGTTCGTGTTTTTCGATCCGATAGAATATTCATGATGGCCGTCATAGGCTCTGTTACAATGTAGGCAGAGATATTTTCAACGTCTATTCTGAAATTGCTGCATGGAATTGCAGGAAACCTTCGCGGAAGCAAGAATTCAGTGTACTCTATCAAGTTTGTGCATGTTGTGTCGCCTGTGAAGCATAGCGACACTTAGGGATCACTTCGTCCGTTGTCTATCTGTCCCTCCGCCCATGCATTCGTCCGTCCGTCTGTCTGTCACACTTTGGGAGGAAAGTGATAAGGCTTTCATATGTCACATGTGCATTCTTTTTGACAAGGCATTTATATGCATACCATAATTTTTGAACTATTGACCTTGACCTAGACAATTGACCTACTTAAAATAATATAAGATATAGCATTTGATTGGTAAGTGAATTGGCTTTGATATTTCACAGGTATATTTCTTTTTCATACGTGTATTCCTTGTGACAAGACCTTTCTACACATACCATATTTTTTAACTAGTGACCTTGACCTAGATATTTGACCTATTGTAGAAAAATAAGATTGGAAATATCTTTTGATTGGCAAATGATATGGCTTTGATATTTCTTGCGACAACACCTTTCTACACATACCATAATTTTTGACTAAGTGACCTTGACCTAGAAATGACGTACTTTAAAAAAATGAAGATTAGATATATATTTTGATTGGTAAGTGATATGGCTTTGATCTTTCACATGTGTATTGTGACAATACATTGCTAAAAATACCATAATTTTTGACTACATTTGTAAGTGATCTTGACCTAGATATTTGACCTATTTTTCAAAGAAAGACTTGCTTAATCTTTTGATTGCTAATTGATACGGCTTTAATATCTGGCACATGTTTTTCTTATGTTGAGAGTTTTGTGTTGTTACCAACATTTTTACGTAGTGACTTTGACCTAGATGATTGACCCTCCTCTCTGACAATTTTAGATTGACCATTCTTTTAATCGGCAAGTAAGGCGTCTGATAATTTCACATGTGAATTTCATTTGTTAAGACTTTCCTATTGATACCAATAATTTTGAACCAAGTGACTTAGACCTACATTTTTTATCCTCTATCTTAAAAGTAAGCCACTTCGTAGGCGTCACAAGCATTCATTGGATTGCTTTTTGAGATACTTCCTTTCATTAACTGCTTACCTCAAAATGAGGAATGGTGTCTGATACATGCAAAATTAAACAAATGTTTTTCACAAAAAAACAGATGTCCCCCCCTCCCTCTAAGTTACTTTGACCTTAGGCCAAAATGCAAAAACCTTTGAGTCATACATCATACTAAAACATGAAAGTGATTCATTACATTGTTTGAGGTAAAGCCCAAACATGATTGGCATATACAATTTCATTGTAAGCATATTTAAAGAAATTGACTTTGGTCACATGACCTTGGATATAGGTGATCTGAAATCTACACTCACTGACGAGGGTTAATTACCCGAAATATGCATGTCTGGTCCATGCTGCAAATTTATCTGCTTTTAAATGATGCTATTGAATTTGAAGACGTTTAATATTGTATGGATCATGAGCAACAAAAAACTGAATTAGTGACTGGATACACGGTTCAAAATATAAAGCCTAAACATAATTAGCATAGACAATTTCAGCCTGGACATGCTTAGCATATACAATTTCATTACCAAAGTAAGAAGCTACCTTAACCATGTGACCTTGGGACAATTTGATAAGAAACATTTAGTCTTAGAAACAACATACTAAATATGAAAACAATTGTAAGAAGGGTTCAGGAGATATAGCCCAGACAATATTAGTACGTACAATTTCATTAAAAAGAACTAAATGATCTTGACCTTGGGCACATGACCTTGGGTCAAGATGATAAGAAACCCTCCAATCCTGAGCAACAGCATACTATAGTATAAGAGTGATCCAGTATACGATTCCACAGATATAGCCCAAACTCTATAGCATTTACAATTTCATTAACAAATGTAATACTTGACCTTAGTCATATGACCTTGGATCAAGGTGGTGTGAAACCTTTGGGTCATCAGCACCATCATACTAAAAGATGATGTGATCCGATCACGGTTCAAAAGATTAAGCCTGGACAAAATACATATAACAAATACAATTTCATTCAAAATATACTAATTGACCTTGACTTTGGTCACATGACCTTGAGTCAAGGTGATGTGAAACCAATGGGTCATAAGCAACAGCATACTAAAATATGAAAGTGATCCGGCAAACGGTTCAGAGATATAGCCCGTACAGGAATGTATGCATAATTTCATTCAAAATGCACTGAGTGACCTTGACCTTGGTCACATGACCTTGGGTCAAGATGATGTGAAACCTACGGGTCATAAGCAAGAACATACTAAAATATGAAAGTTATCCGGCAAACGGTTCAAGAGATATAGCCCGGACAGGAATGTATGCATAATTTTATTAAAATTGCACTAAGTGACCTTGACCTTGGTCACTTGACCTTTGGTCAAGTTGATGTGAAACCTTCGGGTCATAAGCAACAATATAATAAAATATGAAAGTGATCCGGCAAACTGTTCAAGAGACATAGCCCGTACAGGAATGCATGCATAATTTCATTAGAAATACACTAAGTGACCTTGACCTTGGTCACATGACCTTGGGTCAAATTGATGTGAAACCTTCGGGTCATAAGCAACAACATACTAAAATATGAAAGTGATCGGGCAAACGGTTCAGGAGGTATAGCCCGGCAGTGTGTGACAGACGGACAGACGGACAGACAGACGACGAAGGCAAAACCAATATGTCTCCTCCCCGTTGGGGGGGGGGGGGGGGAGCGACATAATTCAAGAGTTAGGATATTGGGTACTTCTTGAAAAAAAAAATCAATTTCATATAAAGTAAATTTATCACAAAAAATCAACGATATATTTTTATATTGCTATGGAAATTAATACATTTAACTTGGTCAGTTATCGTTTTATCTTATTATTAACATTTCCTGTTTGATTAAAACACTAAGATAAAAACAAAAACAAAACAAAAACAAAACAAAACAAAAACAAAACAAAAAACAAAAAACAAAAAACAAAAAACAAGGGTAGGGTACCTCAGTGCGTTGTTACTTTCAGTTGTCCCGCAAAGGCACTTACTTTTTTAGTCTATTTCTCTTACATCAATAGAATTCGTATGAAGTGCAGAAAGAACTATTTAAAACAAACAAACAAACAAAAAAAGATCCCCTGTAAGAGTTATTGACTAAAATTACTACATAAATGTGTTTCTTTAGACATGATATTGCTTTTTATACGCCCGTCATTTGAGGGGACGTAAAATAAGGTATGGCGAAGTCCGTCCGTCCGTCCGTCTATCCCTCTGTCCGTCTGTCTGTCCGGAAAGCAAATATAACTTGAGTATGTATCAACGTATGCATCAACATTTATTGGACTATGGAGGGAAAGCCGCCTTTCAATTTTCAGATTCAACCGATTTGTCGTTACGGAGTTATGGGACATAGATTTTTTTCGTATTTTGAAAATGAATTCCGACGGGTGTATCTTGCTGCGTTAGCGTAGGTTTTATTTCTTGTTATTTTGAACATTGTTATTCGTAGACTTCGAATCATAAAATAGTTTTTGAGCATAAAAGGCAAGCATGATCGATCTTTGCCTTTTACGAATAAAACAATTAACTATGATCAAACAAACATTATCATGAAAATGCTTGAGATTCCATGTGAAAAGCATGTTTTGTGTATCCGAATGTATCGCAGCGAAAATATCGACACTCGTAGCAATGACCAATATCGATACGTACCGAAAGCGGTATATTTATTTTAATGTATTTTTTCACGTCAAACTTATGTTAAAGAAAATAAACCATAAACCGCTAAAGGTGGTAAGGCCGGATTGCGAAGTGTGTGTATTAGATGACGTATACATTTTTGCGCAGACAGAAAGGTCAAGGTCATTAATACTATTGCGCAATGAAAAAAAGCTATGGTCATAAGGAATCTAAATGTGAAATACATGTATCAAAGCCTTATACATTGTAGTTCAAAAGTAGGTCAAAGATCAATGTCAAGGTTATTTGATCAAAAGTCATGGTATCAAATGAAAGGTCTGGTCATGAGGATTCTACAACTGAAATATCAAAATCCTACCTCTTATAATTTAAAAGGAGGTCAAAGTTCAATGTCAAGGTCACTAGGTCAAAAGTCATGATATCAAATGAAAGATCTCGTCATAAGGAAACTATAACACTAACTCTTATAGTTTAAAAGTAGTTCAAAGGTCAATGTCAAGGTTATTTGATCAAAAGTCATGATATCAAATGAAAGGTCAGGTCATGAGGAATCTACATGTGAAATACCTAAACCCTACCTCTTATAGATCAAAAGAAGGTCAAAGGTCAATGGCAAGGTCAATACGTTAAAACTCATGATATCAAATGAAAGGTCTGGTCATAAAGATTCTGCATGCGAAATTTCAAAGCCATGCTCGTCTCTATAGTTCATGAGATATTGCCCAGATTTATTATCTTTAAAAGTAGGTCAATTTCCAAAGTCAAGGTCACAAGGTCAAAACTTTTGGTATCCATGGCGAGGTCTTGTGACAAGGAATACATATGTGAAATATAAAAGCCCTATCATTTATCATTTAAAAGTTATGGCCAACGTTAAAGTTTTTCAAAAGTAGGTCAAACTCCAAGGTCAAGGTCACAATGTAAAATTTTTTGGTATCCATGGAAAGATCTTGACACAAGAAATACACAAGTGAAATATGAAAGCCCTATCACTTACCATTCAAAAGCTATGGCCAAGGTTAAAGTTTTTCAAAAGTAGGTCAAACTCCAAGGTCAAGGTCGATAGGTCAAATTTTGTTGCTGTGTTTGATTCGTCTCATCACGGTCTAACACCATGTCATGTTTCAAGTTGCTCCAGTTTTTTTTTTCTCAACGGACTTAAACGCAAGACTTTAACCAAAATGTTGACGCACTGACGGACGAACGGACGGACGGACAGACGGACTTCGCCATTTCATAGACCGGGTTTTGCTGCGCAATCCGGCCAATAAACGCTTGATGTAAAAACATGTAAAACTAGCACCACCAACGCTGCAAGATACGCTCGTCAGGGAATTTATTTCTCATAATTTGTGGATGCAATTATGCCAGTTTAAGTCCCAAAATAACTTGGCATGTACGCATAATTGAGAAAAAAAAAAGAAAACTTGTTGAGAAATATGAAAGAACATGAGTTCAGGTGTGCAAAGTTTGAAAAATTATGAATCAAAATAAAACAAAAATATAGGGATCAACCCCGCTTTTTAGCCATAAATTGACCTTGACCTTTGACTACTGACCTTAAAAAATAATAAGAAATATTAGGTTCTTTCTCGTGTTTAAGTCTACCCACATGGGACGGTCCTAGAACTTAGAGCCATTCGAAGTTCAAGGTCCATATCTCTGCCAAAAATAAGTCAATTGATCGCAAACTAAAAATAGATCTGTAATTCATTATTTTGAAGTTGTATACTAAGTTTCAATTCAATAGCTGCAAAGGCTTTGAAAAATAGTCCGGAAACTTTAAAATTGTTGAAAATTTCAATGTTCAAGGACCATATCAAGGGCCATAATTCTGCTAAAAATAGGTCGAAGTTTCCATCGAATATCTTGAAAAGAACGGAAAACATGACTTCGGACGGATGGACTGACACACGGACAGCCTGTAATGGCCATCAAGAATTTTCTATCGGATTGAAATGTTAAACGTCTTTAAATTCAATAGCATCATTTAAAACCTGATAAATTTACAGCATGGACCAAACATGCACGTTTCGGGTGCTAAACCCTCGTCAGTGATCCTTAGTCTAAACTATGTAATATGGCCAAAAAGTATGAAAGGTATTATGTCCAAATATGTACCAAAAGACGTAGCATGATGCTACAGGACCCACGATTTAGAAATTTCAAGACATTTTGTAACAGAAAATTTCAAATGCGTTGAAGAGACGTACGATCAACCGAAGTTGAAACACGAATTTGGTAAAGGACAGTAAAACACGAATTTGGAAAAGGACAGTAATTACTTTCTTCTCATAAGATTTGGTGAAATTCCGGATAACAATGAGGGCTGTGTGCAAGAAATCCGGATAACCACATCATATGCTATTTTAAAGCAGATAGCTGTCCAAAATTGGCACAAAGTGCACATTGGTATAAGTTGTACTTTTTGGCATTCGATATTTCTGATTGCCTGTGTTGATGTTCTTATCTGTAATGACGTTCTTCTGAGTCTTGCAGTATTGGTGGTTTTGTCTGGTGTCATTTGAGTAACCCTTTTTTCATGGATGTGTTCTGCTTACCTAGAGCAGGATGACCCAGCTGGATATCCTTCTTTCTCCGAAACAAGCGAAGATACATGTATATTCGAAATAATTTTAAAAATCGGGAAAGAGAGAAAGAGAAAATCAAAGAAAGAGGGAGAAAGAAGAAATTTTTCATCGACCTATGTTGGTAGTTTATTACAATTTCGGTTTTTATTACAAATCCGGTTGGGACGTGAAACCTAATATGTAATAAGCTAATATGCAATAATTTCTTTAGGATGATTTGGTCCCTTTTTTGTCTTGAATTCTTCCTTTTGATCCAGTGAGACGAAACTTTTGACCCTTTATAATGATAGCTAGTTTTAAAAAATATCTGTGTACGGAAGCATATTGGTGCCAGATTGACACTCTTTTTTTTTATCTATTTTCTACACTTTTTTCTGTAAATTTTACTGAATGGCTTTATATAGGATTCTTTATCGTGCTACACCTCAACATTGTAATGTTATCAATACGAGACGGTATATTCTCAATCATGAAAATGAGACAGACAGACGGAGAGAATTGAAAGCCAGAAAAAGAAAGAAGAAACTTACGAGCTACTTGGACTATGTTCGTAAGTTAATACAATTTCGGGTTTTATTACAAATCCGGTTGGGACGTGTAACCTAATATGTAATAACCTAATCTGTAATAAATTCTCTAGAATCATTTTTGCTCCTTTTTTGTCTTGAATTCTTCCTTTTGATCCAGTGAGACGAGGCTTTTGATCCTTTGAAATGATAACTAGTCCAATATATCTATGGATTTTATCGGATTCTTTATCGTGCTACACCTCAACATTGTAATGTTATCAATACGAGACGGTATATTTTCAAACATGAAATTGAGACAGACAGACGGAGAGAATTGAAAGCCAGAAAAAAGAAAGAAGAAACTTCCGAGCTACTTAGAGTATGTTCGTAGTTATTTTTACAATTTCGGGTTTTATTACAAATCCGGTTGGGACGTGTAACCTAATATGTAATAACCTAATATGTAATAAATTCTCCAGTATCATTTTTGGTCCTTTTTCTTCGGCTTGAATTCTTTCTTTTGATCCAGTGAGACGAGGCTTTTGATGCTTTGAAATGATTACTAGTTCAATATCTCTATAGATTTTATCGTATTTTTTATCGTGCTACACCTCAATATTATAATGTTATTAATACGAGACGGTATGTTATTCATCATGAAAATAAGACAGACGGACGGAGAGAATCGAAAGCCAGAAAAAGAAAGACGAAACTTCCGAGCGACCTCGACTATGTTCGTAGTTTATTACAATTTCGGGTTTTATTACAAATCCGGTTGGGACGTGTAACCTAATATGTAATAACCTAATGTGTAATAAATTCTCTAGTATCATTTTGGTCCCTGTTTTTGACTTGAATTCTTCCTTTTGATCCAGTGAGACGAGGCTTTTGATGCTTTAAAATGATTACTAGTTCAATATCTCTATGGATTTTATCGCATTCTTTATCGTGCTACACCTCAATATTATAATGTTATTAATACGAGACGGTATGTTCTCCATCATGAAAATAAGACAGACGGACGGAGAGAATCGAAAGCCAGAAAAGAAAGACGAAATTTCCGAGCGACCTCGACTATGTTCGTAGTTTATTACAATTTCGGGTTTTATTACAAATCCGGTTGGGACGTGTAACCTAATATGTAATAACCTAATATGTAATAAATTCTCTACTACCATGTTTGCTCCCTTTTTTGTCTTCAATTCTTCCTTTTGATCCTGTGAGAGGGATGTTGATGCTTTAAAATGATTTCTAGTTTTATATCTGTAGGATTTTATCGGATTCTTTATCGTGCTACACATCAATATTTTAAATCTTAAAATTATATTCTCCATCATGAAAATTAGACAGACAGACGGAGAGAATCGAAAGCCAGAAAAAGAAAGACGAAACTTCCGAGCGACCTCGACTATGTTCGTAGTTTATTACAATTTCGGGTTTTATTACAAATCCGGTTGGGACGTGTAACCTAATATGTAATAACCTAATATGTAATAAATTCTCTAGTATCATTTTGGTCCCTTTTTTTGTCTTGAATTCTTCCTTTTGATCCAGTGAGACGAGGCTTTTGATGCTTTAAAATGATTACTAGTTCAATATCTCTATGGATTTTATCGCATTCTTCATCCTGCTACACCTCAATATTATAATGTTATTAATACGAGATGGTATGTTCTCCATCATGAAAATAAGACAGACGGACGCAGAGAATCGAAAGCCAGAAAAAGAAAGAAGAAATTTCCGAGCGACCTCGACTATGTTCGTAGTTTATTACACTTTCGGGTTTTATTACAAATCCGGTTGGGACGTGTAACCTAATATGTAATAACCTAATATGTAATAAATCTAGTTTTATTACAAATCCGGTCGTTATTACAAATCCGGTTGGGACGTGTAACCTAATATGTAATAACCTAATATGTAATAAATTCTCTAGTATCATTTTTGGTCCTTTTTGTTTGACTTGAATTCTTTCTTTTGATCCAGTGAGACGAGGCTTTTGATGCTTGAAATGATTCCTAGTTCAATATCTCTATGGATTTTATCGCATTCTTTATCGTGCTACACCTCAATATTATAATGTTATTAATACGAGACGGTATATTCTCCATCATGAAAATTAGACAGACAGACGGAGAGAATCGAAAGCCATAAAAAGAAAGACGAAACTTCCGAGCGACCTCGACTATGTTCGTAGTTTATTACAATTTCGGGTTTTATTACAAATCCGGTTGGGACGTGTAACCTAATATGTAATAACCTAATATGTAATAAATTCTCTAGTATCATGTTTGGTCCCTTTTTTGTCTTCTATTCTTCCTTTTGATCCTGTGAGAGGGATGTTGATGCTTTAAAAATGATTTCTAGTTTTATATCTGTAGGATTTTATCGGATTCTTTATCGTGCTACACATCAATATCTTAAATCTTAAAATTATATTCTCCATCATGAAAATTAGACAGACAGACGGAGAGAATCGAAAGCCAGAAAAAGAAAGACGAAACTTCCGAGCGACCTCGACTATGTTCGTAGTTTATTACAATTTCGGGTTTTATTACAAATCCGATTGGGACGTGTAACCTAATATGTAATAACTTAATATGTAATAAATTCTCTAGAATCATTTTTGTTCCTTTTTTGTCTTGAATTCTTCCTTTTGATCCAGTGAGACGAGGCTTTTGATCCTTTGAAATGATAACTAGTCCAATATATCTATGGATTTTATCGGATTCTTTATCGTGCTACACCTCAACATTGTAATGTTATCAATACGAGACGGTATATTTTCAAACATGAAATTGAGACAGACAGACGGAGAGAATTGAAAGCCAGAAAAAAAGAAAGAAGAAACTTCCGAGCTACTTAGACTATGTTCGTAGTTTTTACAATTTCGGGTTTTATTACAAATCCGGTTGGGACGTGTAACCTAATATGTAATAACCTAATATGTAATAAATTCTCTAGTATCATTTTTGGTCCTTTTTGTTTGGCTTGAATTCTTTCTTTTGATCCAGTGAGACGAGGCTTTTGATGCTTTGAAATGATTACTAGTTCAATATCTCTATGGATTTTATCGCATTCTTTATCGTGCTACACCTCAATATTATAATGTTATTAATACGAGACGGTATATTCTCCATCATGAAAATTAGACAGACAGACGGAGAGAATCGAAAGCCAGAAAAAGAAAGACGAAACTTCCGAGCGACCTCGACTATGTTCGTAGTTTATTACAATTTCGGGTTTTATTGCAAATCCGGTTGGGACGTGTAACCTAATATGTAATAACCTAATATGTAATAAATTCTCTACTACCATGTTTGCTCCCTTTTTTGTCTTCAATTCTTCCTTTTGATCCTGTGAGAGGGATGTTGATGCTTTAAAATGATTTCTAGTTTTATATCTGTAGGATTTTATCGGATTCTTTATCGTGCTACACATCAATATTTTAAATCTTAAAATTATATTCTCCATCATGAAAATTAGACAGACAGACGGAGAGAATCGAAAGCCAGAAAAAGAAAGACGAAACTTCCGAGCGACCTCGACTATGTTCGTAGTTTATTACAATTTCGGGTTTTATTACAAATCCGGTTGGGACGTGTAACCTAATATGTAATAACCTAATATGTAATAAATTCTCTAGTATCATTTTGGTCCCTTTTTTGTCTTGAATTCTTCCTTTTGATCCAGTGAGACGAGGCTTTTGATGCTTTAAAATGATTACTAGTTCAATATCTCTATGGATTTTATCGCATTCTTCATCCTGCTACACCTCAATATTATAATGTTATTAATACGAGATGGTATGTTCTCCATCATGAAAATAAGACAGACGGACGCAGAGAATCGAAAGCCAGAAAAAGAAAGAAGAAATTTCCGAGCGACCTCGACTATGTTCGTAGTTTATTACACTTTCGGGTTTTATTACAAATCCGGTTGGGACGTGTAACCTAATATGTAATAACCTAATATGTAATAAATCTAGTTTTATTACAAATCCGGTCGTTATTACAAATCCGGTTGGGACGTGTAACCTAATATGTAATAACCTAATATGTGATATACTCTCTAGTATCATTTTTGGTCCTTTTTGTTTGACTTGAATTCTTTCTTTTGATCCAGTGAGACGAGGCTTTTGATGCTTTGAAATGATTACTAGTTCAATATCTCTATGGATTTTATCGCATTCTTTATCGTGCTACACCTCAATATTATAATGTTATTAATACGAGACGGTATATTCTCCATCATGAAAATTAGACAGACAGACGGAGAGAATCGAAAGCCATAAAAAGAAAGACGAAACTTCCGAGCGACCTCGACTATGTTCGTAGTTTATTACAATTTCGGGTTTTATTACAAATCCGGTTGGGACGTGTAACCTAATATGTAATAACCTAATATGTAATAAATTCTCTAGTATCATGTTTGGTCCCTTTTTTGTCTTCTATTCTTCCTTTTGATCCTGTGAGAGGGATGTTGATGCTTTAAAATGATTTCTAGTTTTATATCTGTAGGATTTTATCGGATTCTTTATCGTGCTACACATCAATATCTTAAATCTTAAAATTATATTCTCCATCATGAAAATTAGACAGACAGACGGAGAGAATCGAAAGCCAGAAAAAGAAAGACGAATCTTCCGAGCGACCTCGACTATGTTCGTAGTTTATTACAATTTCGGGTTTTATTACAAATCCGATTGGGACGTGTAACCTAATATGTAATAACTTAATATGTAATAAATTCTCTAGAATCATTTTTGTTCCTTTTTTGTCTTGAATTCTTCCTTTTGATCCAGTGAGACGAGGCTTTTGATCCTTTGAAATGATAACTAGTCCAATATATCTATGGATTTTATCGGATTCTTTATCGTGCTACACCTCAACATTGTAATGTTATCAATACGAGACGGTATATTTTCAAACATGAAATTGAGACAGACAGACGGAGAGAATTGAAAGCCAGAAAAAAAGAAAGAAGAAACTTCCGAGCTACTTAGACTATGTTCGTAGTTTTTTACAATTTCGGGTTTTATTACAAATCCGGTTGGGACGTGTAACCTAATATGTAATAACCTAATATGTAATAAATTCTCTAGTATCATTTTTGGTCCTTTTTGTTTGGCTTGAATTCTTTCTTTTGATCCAGTGAGACGAGGCTTTTGATGCTTTGAAATGATTACTAGTTCAATATCTCTATGGATTTTATCGCATTCTTTATCGTGCTACACCTCAATATTATAATGTTATTAATACGAGACGGTATATTCTCCATCATGAAAATTAGACAGACAGACGGAGAGAATCGAAAGCCAGAAAAAGAAAGACGAAACTTCCGACCTTGACTATGTTCGTAGTTTATTACAATTTCGGGTTTTATTACAAATCCGACCTTGACTATGTTCGTAGTTTATTACAATTTCGGGTTTTATTACAAATCCGGTTGGGACGTGTAACCTAATATGTAATAACCTAATATGTAATAAATTCTCTACTACCATGTTTGCTCCCTTTTTTGTCTTCAATTCTTCCTTTTGATCCTGTGAGAGGGATGTTGATGCTTTAAAATGATTTCTAGTTTTATATCTGTAGGATTTTATCGGATTCTTTATCGTGCTACACATCAATATTTTAAATCTTAAAATTATATTCTCCATCATGAAAATTAGACAGACAGACGGAGAGAATCGAAAGCCAGAAAAAGAAAGACGAAACTTCCGAGCGACCTCGACTATGTTCGTAGTTAATTACAATTTCGGGTTTTATTACAAATCCGGTTGGGACGTGTAACCTAATATGTAATAACCTAATATGTAATAAATTCTCTAGTATCATTTTGGTCCCTTTTTTTGTCTTGAATTCTTCCTTTTGATCCAGTGAGACGAGGCTTTTGATGCTTTAAAATGATTACTAGTTCAATATCTCTATGGATTTTATCGCATTCTTCATCCTGCTACACCTCAATATTATAATGTTATTAATACGAGATGGTATGTTCTCCATCATGAAAATAAGACAGACGGACGCAGAGAATCGAAAGCCAGAAAAAGAAAGAAGAAATTTCCGAGCGACCTCGACTATGTTCGTAGTTTATTACACTTTTGGGTTTTATTACAAATCCGGTTGGGACGTGTAACCTAATATGTAATAACCTAATATGTAATAAATCTAGTTTTATTACAAATCCGGTCGTTATTACAAATCCGGTTGGGACGTGTAACCTAATATGTAATAACCTAATATGTAATAAATTCTCTAGTATCATTTTTGGTCCTTCTTTGTTTGACTTGAATTCTTTCTTTTGATCCAGTGAGACGAGGCTTTTGATGCTTTGAAATGATTACTAGTTCAATATCTCTATGGATTTTATCGCATTCTTTATCGTGCTACACCTCAATATTATAATGTTATTAATACGAGACGGTATATTCTCCATCATGAAAATTAGACAGACAGACGGAGAGAATCGAAAGCCATAAAAAGAAAGACGAAACTTCCGAGCGACCTCGACTATGTTCGTAGTTTATTACAATTTCGGGTTTTATTACAAATCCGGTTGGGACGTGTAACCTAATATGTAATAACCTAATATGTAATAAATTCTCTAGTATCATGTTTGGTCCCTTTTTTGTCTTCTATTCTTCCTTTTGATCCTGTGAGAGGGATGTTGATGCTTTAAAATGATTTCTAGTTTTATATCTGTAGGATTTTATCGGATTCTTTATCGTGCTACACATCAATATCTTAAATCTTAAAATTATATTCTCCATCATGAAAATTAGACAGACAGACGGAGAGAATCGAAAGCCAGAAAAAGAAAGACGAAACTTCCGAGCGACCTCGACTATGTTCGTAGTTTATTACAATTTCGGGTTTTATTACAAATCCGATTGGGACGTGTAACCTAATATGTAATAACTTAATATGTAATAAATTCTCTAGAATCATTTTTGTTCCTTTTTTGTCTTGAATTCTTCCTTTTGATCCAGTGAGACGAGGCTTTTGATCCTTTGAAATGATAACTAGTCCAATATATCTATGGATTTTATCGGATTCTTTATCGTGCTACACCTCAACATTGTAATGTTATCAATACGAGACGGTATATTTTCAAACATGAAATTGAGACAGACAGACGGAGAGAATTGAAAGCCAGAAAAAAAGAAAGAAGAAACTTCCGAGCTACTTAGACTATGTTCGTAGTTTTTTACAATTTCGGGTTTTATTACAAATCCGGTTGGGACGTGTAACCTAATATGTAATAACCTAATATGTAATAAATCTAGTTTTATTACAAATCCGGTCGTTATTACAAATCCGGTTGGGATGTGTAACCTAATATGTAATAACCTAATATGTAATAAATTCTCTAGTATCATGTTTGGTCCCTTTTTTGTCTTCTATTCTTCCTTTTGATCCTGTGAGAGGGATGTTGATGCTTTAAAATGATTTCTAGTTTTATATCTGTAGGATTTTATCGGATTCTTTATCGTGCTACACATCAATATCTTAAATCTTAAAATTATATTCTCCATCATGAAAATTAGACAGACAGACGGAGAGAATCGAAAGCCAGAAAAGAAAGACGAAACTTCCGAGCGACCTCGACTATGTTCGTAGTTTATTACAATTTCGGGTTTTATTACAAATCCGATTGGGACGTGTAACCTAATATGTAATAACTTAATATGTAATAAATTCTCTAGAATCATTTTTGTTCCTTTTTTGTCTTGAATTCTTCCTTTTGATCCAGTGAGACGAGGCTTTTGATCCTTTGAAATGATAACTAGTCCAATATATCTATGGATTTTATCGGATTCTTTATCGTGCTACACCTCAACATTGTAATGTTATCAATACGAGACGGTATATTTTCAAACATGAAATTGAGACAGACAGACGGAGAGAATTGAAAGCCAGAAAAAAAGAAAGAAGAAACATCCGAGCTACTTAGACTATGTTCGTAGTTTTTTACAATTTCGGGTTTTATTACAAATCCGGTTGGGACGTGTAACCTAATATGTAATAACCTAATATGTAATAAATTCTCTAGTATCATTTTTGGTCCTTTTTGTTTGGCTTGAATTCTTTCTTTTGATCCAGTGAGACGAGGCTTTTGATGCTTTGAAATGATTACTAGTTCAATATCTCTATGGATTTTATCGCATTCTTTATCGTGCTACACCTCAATATTATAATGTTATTAATACGAGACGGTATATTCTCCATCATGAAAATTAGACAGACAGACGGAGAGAATCGAAAGCCAGAAAAAGAAAGACGAAACTTCCGAGCGACCTCGACTATGTTCGTAGTTTATTACAATTTCGGGTTTTATTACAAATCCGGTTGGGACGTGTAACCTAATATGTAATAACCTAATTTGTATTAAATCTAGTTTTATTACAAATCCGGTCGTTATTACAATCCGGTTGCGAC
>VSWD01000014.1:44507442-44559564 GCA_033119305.1 Pinctada imbricata
GGAGAGAGAGGGAGGGTGTGTGTGTGTGTCCGAATGAAATTAAAATCTGTTGGTTGTTTAATAATCTGTTGGTTGTTTTAATGAACTGCTTTTACAATTTGTTCATTTTGCTCGTAATCTAGTTCTGATTTTCCGTTTAGTAATATATCTATTGTTAAATTTGAAATAAACGAGAGTTCATTAAATAGATGGCTTCTAGCTGTTTGGTAGTTCCTACAATCAAAGAAAAAGTGTTTTACATTCTCATTTACGTTTTCTAAACAATTGTTACATATTGGAGATTCCCTAAGATTTACACGAAAAAGGTCAGCATTAAGGCTACTACAATTACGTCTTAACTTGGTGTCTATAATGTTTTGTTTTCTTTCACCTATTAGCAAGTATTTCGGAATATTTGTAATTTCCATGTTAGACTTTAATGTTCTTTTAAATATATTTTGAGATGGTTCATGTCGTAAAGTTGGGTCGAGAGAATTCCATAAGGAGATGGTGGATGGGAAGAATGAGTTGCGCGATGTTTGTAAACGAAAATTAGGATTTCCAATTTCTGTCGGACTACGTAGGTTATAGGGGTTAGTTCGAGTGAAGTCTTGCAGTATGTCTGTCAAAAACTCAGGGGCTGTGTCGAAGTAAATTTTATGAAATAAATTTAGTTTTCTCATTGAACGTCTTTCTTTTAGTTTAGCCCACCCCGTTTCTTGATAAAGTGAATCCCGTGAAGCATATAGAGGTAATCCTGTAACGAGTCGAGCGGCTTCAAGTTGAGCTTTTTCGAGTTTATCTTCGTCAAATTTGGTACATCCGTCCCATAGTTCGCAAGCATATTCTAATACAGGTAAAATAAACGTGTTATATATTTTGTTAAGAGAAGTTCTAGAAAGGGTCAATTTTAGTTTTTTCAGCACATTTATTTTTTTAAGGGCTGAATTACAAATGCTGTTGATGTGAAAAGACCATTTAGCGTTACTCGAGAAATTGATTCCTAAATGCTTATGACTGTCAACTGGCTTTAGTAAAGTATCGTTAAATTTTATTTCGAAATTATAAGGTTGATTTCCTATAAAAAGAATTTCAGTTTTTGACGGATTAAACTTTATTTTCCATTTTCTTGCCCAATTTATTATTTCATCTAAGTCATTTTCAAGTGTTTCTTTTATTTCGTTATCATTGGTGGAGGAAGCGGAAATGGACGTGTCGTCTGCAAAAAGGCGGGAAATACTCAAAAGATTATCAGCTATATCATTAACAAAGTAACAATTTTTACAGTTTGAATTAGGCCTCTCGGGCCTCCTGGAAAAAATTCGTATAAATTCTAAAAATAGAGTTTGAAGTTTTTGCATTTAAAATATCATTATATCAAAGTTGAAAGAAGACAACACAATTTATTTTGTGTAAATATCTTTATTTGGAAGAGAACAGGACAGTTTTGAAAACAGCGGACATGAAAATGTAATGAATTTTGCCAATTCTTGCGTGCTGAAAAATAGCGCCAATCGGGCTTCATTTTGGCTCAATTATTTCAAAACGAATGAACATATTTTGATGAAACTTTGTACATAGCATACGAATATATTGATATATATGCCAGTACCATGATTTTATCGAAGGTAAAAGAGGGGGAGAGTAGAAGCACGGTTTGCTATGTAAGTCAAACTGTTCTAAGGATGACAGATTTTATCTATATCATAAGAAACTGTATATATTTTGGAAATTCCGGTATTTTAGTGTACATTCTGAGACATATACTTGAAATAAAACGTATCACAGGCGCTATGCATGTACGTCTCACTGTTATTCCAGCCTGACGTCGAATTTAGCATTCAAGAGTTAGCGTTCACTAATAAACATACTTTGTATCATAATATTATGTACAGAAACGATGTAGTGTTGTTATTATTTCATGAAAGAAGGCAGATACTGGCACAGAATGTGATTTGATGTACATATTACTTACACTCTCATTCGATTTAGGGCGCCGAGGACCCCTCCTCATTTTCCTTAAAGACGCTAAGCGCTACGCCCCCCCTCCCCGCACTATCCATTTCTTTTTATTTCTTTCAGATTATACGAAGTTTTGTGTTTTGACCATATGTAATAAGAAAAGTATGAATTGATGATGAAGTTTAGCATATATATCGAAACTCTGGAATTTGCGCTCCCCCCCCCCCCCCCCCCCGCTTTTTTTTTTTTTTTTTTGGTATTCATTGTATAAAAACGAATCATTTCTTTAGAACATGATTTTCATTTGATGTATAATTTATTAACAAGTGGAAAACTAGCAAATTCCGAGTATAATATACAGTGTTAAGCTTTATTCTGAGCCTTAAGCGAACATAAACAGAAAAACGCAGAATTGTAAAATTAGGGGAGTGGGCTGCGTTTTTGCCTTACTACGAGTCGTTATATCGATATATGCATGCTTTTTTCACATGGTAGAGTTGCTTAATGATCACTGATACAGAAGAACAACAAAAATTACAATACTAGCCTAAAATTATTTTTTTCTGGTTGATTTTACGCAATTTTTACAGTTTGAATTAGGCCTCTCGGGCCTCCTGGAAAAAATTCGTATAAATTCTAAAAATACAGTTTGAAGTTTTTGCATTTAAAATATCATTATATCAAAGTTGAAAGAAGACAACACAATTTATTTTGTGTAAATATCTTTATTTGGAAGAGAACAGGACAGTTTTGAAAACAGCGGACATGAAAATGTAATGAATTTTGCCAATTCTTGCGTGCTGAAAAATAGCGCCAATCGGGCTTCATTTTGGCTCAATTATTTCAAAACGAATGAACATATTTTGATGAAACTTTGTACATAGCATACGAATATATTGATATATATGCCAGTACCATGATTTTATCGAAGGTAAAAGAGGGGGAGAGTAGAAGCACGGTTTGCTATGTAAGTCAAACTGTTCTAAGGATGACAGATTTTATCTATATCATAAGAAACTGTATATATTTTGGAAATTCCGGTATTTTAGTGTACATTCTGAGACATATACTTGAAATAAAACGTATCACAGGCGCTATGCATGTACGTCTCACTGTTATTCCAGCCTGACGTCGAATTTAGCATTCAAGAGTTAGCGTTCACTAATAAACATACTTTGTATCATAATATTATGTGCAGAAACGATGTAGTGTTGTTATTATTTCATGAAAGAAGGCAGATACTGGCACAGAATGTGATTTGATGTACATATTACTTACACTCTCATTCGATTTAAGGCGCCGAGGACCCCCCCCCCCTCATTTTCCTTAAAGACGCTAAGCGCCACGCCCCCCCCCCCCCCCCGCACTATCCATTTCTTTTTATTTCTTTCAGATTATACGAAGTTTTGTGTTTTGACCATATGTAATAAGAAAAGTATGAATTGATGATGAAGTTTAGCATATATATCGAAACTCTGGAATTTGCGCTCCCCCCCCCCCCCTTTTTTTTTTTTTTTTTTTTTTTTTTTTTGGTATTCATTGTATAAAAACGAATCATTTCTTTAGAACATGATTTTCATTTGATGTATAATTTATTAACAAGTGGAAAACTAGCAAATTCCGAGTATAATATACAGTGTTAAGCTTTATTCTGAGCCTTAAGCGAACATAAACAGAAAAACGCAGAATTGTAAAATTAGGGGGGTGGGGTGCGTTTTTGCCTTACTACGAGTCGTTATATCGATATATGCATGCTTTTTTCACATGATAGAGTTGCTTAATGATCACTGATACAGAAGAACAACAAAAATTACAATACTAGCCTAAATGTGTTTGAGCTGGTGCGATTTGAGAATTTGTCTCCTATTTTTGGTAAGAAAGTACTTGAAAAATAACTGGGATCTGGATCCTGGATAAAATACCTCCCCTTCTGACACCCTGATTTACCGCGATCTCACATTCTCTGTCAACATCCGCGATTTGGGTGGTCGAAAACAGTAGCACAAAAGTCGAAGTATCTGTAAAATGCGTAACGAAGTGAAACGAAACAAAACGAAACGAAATAAAAACGAAATTAAAAACGAAACGAAACGAAACGAAATAGGAACAAAATGAAACGAAACAAACAGAAATGAAAATAACTGGGTTTTTTGGGGAGGGGGAGGGGGGTGAAATATCTGTTTTGAAAGTGAGAATGGAGGATCCAGAGGTCAGGACGTACCTTTTCAGTATGTAATAATTCAATATGAAAAGGAACTTGGTGAATATTTTATAATGATTACATTTTTGGTTAAGCCCCTAGGTGATTCAAAAATGTTATCATATACTCTAATTCAGTCATGTTACCGTTTACAAGCTTTCCCATTGGCAAACACGTGGTCACGTGCAATGCGATTAAACGTCGTATTGAACAGGTCATATTGACGCGTTTCCGGTTTTGTGTATTAGAGGTAAACGGTAGTCGGCAGTAAACTGTGTGTTTCTGACATGACTGAGTATGATTTTTGGCAGCATTTTTTAATGAAAAAAATAATAATAAAAGATGAAGTGTAAAAACATTTTACTAGACTACAAAATGCTTATCTAAAAGAAAATATGTAAACGTGAGCAGTGTTAGGGAAGCAAAACATTATGGTTACTCTTTTCTCTTCCAGTTTTCATATATATGATAAAACATTTATAGCACAGATGATTCGGTCGATATGATGATTTATGAGGTGATAAAACCAATAGAAATATAGAATGTAGACAAGCGTAAAGTATGGATAAATGAACAAAATCACATCACGTGCCGCTCGATAAAAATCATAAGTGAAACCTACAAATTTGTGGAATTTGCACAATTGTATGTTTGAATATCTCCCTCATATATTGTTATCGGAGTTTGTACCAGTATAGTTGTTAAAAAAAGATGAAAATTGTCAATGAGGTATGACGAAAATGTTTTCTGTTGTCAAGACTGTTGTCGCCAATTGTTCAATAACTTCCGTTACGGTCCTTAGAAAGCATTGGCATAAGACACTGGATTCTGCAATTTGTAATATTGCTCCTGATTTATAAGGTTGTATCGTTGTTTTTGTTTGGACAAATCATATCCAACGTATTCGTTTACATAATGACTTGGTTCATGAACAAAGACAGCAAATTGACTTCCGTGATCAACATTTCAGCAATATTACTTCCAGAAGCAATATTTTTACATTTACTTTTTTCTTCTCTTGTCCTAATCATTAAAGCAATGCTGAATATTTCATCAAATACTCTTAAGATTTGGACGATGTGAAGTCGACTGATACGAAAACTATCACTTCCGTTACTTTTAACTTCCGATACCAAATATCCTATTCTATGCTTTTTGGCCTATACAAATAGGTAGGATGTCACGACTTTATCATTTTGGACGATTAAATCTAATTTGTTCATAAGAAGATGCAAGAATAAAGAATAAAGCACAAAAAGTTATTCTTTACGGAAGGGATATCATCGAGAAGATTTACTTATGTATCGTGGAAAATAAAACGTAAATTTATGTATAACTTCCTGTATTTCTGTTTAATATGCAATTCGGATCCTATTTATTAAAAACAAACAACAGTATATTATCCCTTTATGACCATATTAATCAGATACGTACCAGAAAGTTAACATTAATTCCACAGCTTATTGTTTTAACTTCCGTTACCTGCTTTGGTCGTTATATTCTACCAATCTAAAGTCGTATGTTATGATTTCATCGATCTACTTGTACTTTTATTCGTATGTATCCATTTAAAATGTAATTTTGCGTACTTATATTCGATTTGAACTAAAAGAACATTACAAATTAACTGTGAAATTATTAACTTCCGTTACAATAGCAGTATTATCTTTATATGTTTACTGTAAATTAAGTGTTTCTTCTAAATAGATTTATATTCAGCTTCAAACTGATATATTTTACAAAAGCAAGATATTAATTCGTGTAAATTATGTGTCTAGCTTGTTAAATATGTATACGTTTAACTTCCGTTACTCAATGGTTTCCTGTAAAATCTTGTTCATTTTATTCATTGTCCGTGGTGCAATGAACTATAAATCGTTGTAATCAATCTCTCGGGGTTTAAAGTATGGGATGAAATGAAATATATCATATTTTCTTTAAATTCAAGCTTTACATCGAATGACAATTGATAGAGATATTTTGAAAAAAGAAATTAAAAAAAAAAAGTTTTAAATACCATAATTTCCCCAAACATATTCCTTAAGGAATCATTCTTGTATTCTCAAGGAAACGTTTTACCTATATTATTTGCATGAATTCATCAGTCATTACGATTTTATGCTACATGTACTTTTGCAAGTTTCGATCTGATAAATGTCTCTGATCGTGCTTCTTAACCTCCGTTACCATGGAATTGCATCCATTTTCAAGCTTCAATAACTTTAAAATGGGAAAACTTATACGGGTGAAAATTTGAAGTTCAGTTCTTTCTATATTGAATTTTTTGAAGCTATCAATATAATAATTTCATCGTAGGTGATTTTTCCTCATATACTGTTTCGGAATACAGATATTTCATCACAAAAAGTGGAAAGTGATGCAGTGTAAGGATGCTTTAGCTATGAGTTTTAGCCAAAATCAGAAAAATAATATTTCCTGATGTTTATGATTCCATGAGAAACAAAGATAAATTCACTGTTGATTAATTTGAAAAAGGGGGGGATAAAAAAAGCAATTCTAAATTTTAAGTACATTATTAGTTACACGGTTAGTTAGTGACCTGATACGAAGAAATGTCTGGCTACATGTACTCCCACGTTTTCGAGCTGAAAATTAAAATGAATAAGTGACCGCGTGTAATATAAACGAAATAAAATTTTCCAAGAATCGTTTCTTATACGACCGCAACGGGACTCGAATCCCAGTCGTCTGCGTGAGAGATAAACTCCTTGACCATTCAGCCACCTAGATATATTTCCCCGCAAAAAAAAAATCTTGATCTAATTTTATAAGCGTACGAATTAAAGGAGCGATAACTCTTTCAAAGAAAATGCTGTTTTTGTCTGATCATGTGAATGTTTCTTAACGGCGCTATCATCATTATTGCATGCAAAAGCCGCATTGACGTCTTGTTTTGTTTCATGCATTTCAAATCTAGGTGTGCCTGACCTCACGAGGCAATGACCTCACGAGGTCAGGCAACAAACATATCTCTTAGGTTTACATGGTTCCAATAGAAATTCTAATGATTTTACCTTGCCTTCTTGACTGAATGACTGAGTAACGGAAAATATTAATTTTTTATGATAACATGAACAGAAACATCATTTATCATACTCATATACATGTTTAATTTTTGATTGTTTTATTTTATTGCGGATAAATTTATGTGCTAAGCAGATAGGAGGCGGATTACTCTGCTCGCGTATAATAATACGTCATCCGATCAACCTTCAACGGCGCTGATTGGCTTATACTGACACATCCCCAAAGAAGCTCCGCCCCATTTTGAAACTAACTCCCTAGGGAAATAGTCTTCTCAACTAACGCACCCCTTTGCAGGGAAATAGTCTTATCAAGCGATTTTCAGGGAGAGTCTCTTTTCGGAACTTTTGCAATGGTAAAGTCCACAAGCTCTCTGGTGCGTGCACCCGACCAACACCACAACTCTAAAGGGAAAGCTCCAGGACAATGGTTTTTAAGAGTAAACCCTTTACTATCTGTGACCAATATTGGCGATTTTATTTTCTCATATGGTCTTCCCACACAATGGCGGATTTTTTCGCCGGGAAGATAATCTTTTTGAGCCTAAAAAACAAAGAATATAAAAGTTCTAAGGATCCAAATATAAAACTATATATAGTTCCGAATATAAGTGACAATCCTATTCAATTATATTTTGGGGTGGAACTTGTGATGTCACCAAAAAAGAGGGGAAAAAATATCAAAACGTTATGACCCAGCAAGTTAATGTCTAGAAGAGATTTGTTTCCAATACAGACGTTTAAAAAACTTTACGTCCGGGTACAAACTTGTCACACTAAAATTTGTTGAGCTACCATTTATTTCAGTATCTGCTTGGAACAAGGACCATTCAGCAGACTCTATCTTGCTGGATAAAAGTATTTCAAACCAAATTAACTCTATCAATCTTTTCATTAGAGAGATAAACAAGGAGCTGTATCAAAATACTATTCACTTTAGCACAGACTGCCTACGGTGCAGGAAAAAGAAAGGGAAAAAACCGAGGTACTCTGTTAGAAGCAACGTTCTTGTGGACGGAGTGCATCCAAATAAGGCTTCTAGCTTGCGCTGGACTAGGGCACTTCAGCTTGATGTATATAAGACCTGTTACCAGGACGCTGATATACTGGGCATAACAGTGCTGTCTGACGAGCTCGACCTGCTAGATAGAGATTAACAGATTAAAGCTAAGTACATCTAGATTAAGGCTATGAACAGAGCAATGGGTGTATGAAGAAAGGTCAAGATACAAAAAAGCAATTCTGGTCAAGAATAGACATATATTTGGAGAACACTTAAACAGAAAATTTTGTATCTGTCCGTGGACCATATCATAACATGTGTTGATCATTGAAAAAATTCTGTTTAAGTGTTCTCCGAATACACGTCTATTCTTGACCAGAATAGATTACCATAATATAATCGATGAAAATGGCCATATGATAGGGCTAAAGTAAATCCATATAAAGTAGATTTAGCGGTATTTACTTGGTTTAATCAAAGGGGATTCCCGTGGAACATGTCATTTGCGTATCACGTGATACCCCACAGTGACCCTTGGGTCCATTGGGCATAGAAAACATACATATGTACAATCTTTTAAAAAAATCGTAAAAAAATCCAAAAGTTGATATTTTGACAAAATTCTTTCATAGTTGTATTTCTATATATATATATATTTCTATAAATATCCAAAAGTATATAAGCAATTTCAGGGATGAAGTTGAAATTGTTAAAAAGGACCAACCCTTCCCTTTTTGCAGTTAAAAAAATTAATAGAAAAGATGTTAACTTTTCAACAAATTTCTTTCACATAAGCATAACTCTAGTTAATTCATTTACAGTATTTGGAATCGCCTTAATGATATAGCGAATTGACAGAGTAGTGTAATTAATTGCCTTAATGATATAGAAAAATGGCTTTATATTATATTAATGTCTTTATAGTATAGGGAATCGACACAGTAATATAGTGAAATGCTTTAATGATATAGTAAGATGGCTTCATGTTATATCAATATGTCTTTAAAGTATCAGTGGCGGATCCAGCGCCCCCTTTGCCGGGGGGTCAAGGGGCGAATTTTGCCGATTTTTACTGAAAATGGGCAAAAATATACCTGTTTTTGGAAAATTTGGGGTCAGTGCCGGGGGGGCGGGCGCCCCCTCCGCACCCCCCTGAATCCGCCACTGAGTATAGTGAATTGCCTTAATGATATAGCGAATTGACAGAGTAATATAGTGAAATGCCTTTATGATATAGTAAGATGACTTCATGTTATATCGATATGTCTTTATAGTATACTGAATTGCCTTAATGATATACCGAATTGACAGAGTAGTATAGCGAAATGATATAGCGAATTGACAGAGTATTATAGTGAACTGCCTTAATGATATAGTAAGATGACTTCATGTTATATCACAGCCCTTTAATGATATTGGTCGGAAAGTAGTTATCGCCGAGCAGTAATTATCGCCATTTGTCCATTATCTTCATTTATGCTAATGCTTTAAAAATCGGCGATAATTTCTTCTCCATCAGTATATGACTATGGCTGCCATAAGGCAGCTGTGGCGTTCCATAGCATCGATTGATAATGGAGTATTATACATAGCTTTTAATGTTTTAGAATTTAGTTTTGAATAAATGTTAAATCAAAGTTTAAATACATTGGCGGATTTAGAGGGGGCATATGGGGCCCACCCTCCACTCCCCCTCTTCATCCAAAATTATTGATTCAGAACATTTTTATGACTTTTGGGAAAACAGTAACAGTTACTCCCCCTTATTCAAATAAAATCTTCAGTCTTTAATACATGTATATATACGCAGTGGCGGATCCAGCGCCCCCTTTACCGGGGGGTCAAGGGGCGAATTTTGCCGATTTTTACTGAAAATGGGCAAAATACACCTGTTTTTGGAAATTTTGGGGTCAGTGCCAGGGGGCGGGCGCCCCCTCCGCACCCCCTGAATCCGCCACTGATACGTGTTTTTGTCCTTGGGTTTTTTGCTCAAGTTGTCGGCCTGTTCTGTTAAAAATTTTCTTATAAACTGGACATCCCCCTTTCTGAATTCCTAGATCCGCCACTGAAATACAACAGCTGCTTGCGCTCTCCTGTAGGCTTTGCCTATCATCATATTACTCTACTGTCCGCGCGGCTCACTTCGGAAAGTGGATAAACGCGATTTTGATAACTTTGTCATGCAAAAATTAAGATAAAATATATATCACTGAATAGATCTCGCTTAGGCACGGTCCATTTGATATTCAGGGGGGGGGGGGGGGGGGCTTGGGTTTTTTGTCGGAGCAAGATTATTTTTTCGCCCCGGACCGGGGCAAAATTATTTTTTTCTTGCAAAGTTGGAGCAAGGAATTTTTTTTTAACAAAGTGATGCGCACATTTAAAGAATTTTTGTGTTTTATCAATTTAGAAATTATTTATATCTTTACTCAAAACTCTAAATATTAATATATTACTTTATTTTTATGCAAGTATTCAATTCGCTTTTAAACAGAGAGATAATAGACTTTACAATACAATTCTCAATATTTTATATAAGGTACATGTATATAACATGTTACGATGATGTATGAGAGGGTCTGAGGGGAAGGTCTCCTATAAAAAATTTTAAATGTTAATAATACTTGTAAATTGGTAAATATCTGAAGTTCTTCTTCCAAGCTTACAAGAACATAAAATTAGACTCTATGGGATACATGCAATTATTTATATTTATAGCAATACATAAATATTGACTAGAAAGGTTTCTTGTTGCGGTTGCAACAAGAGTGTCTTCCTCCTATACAATTTTTGGTTTGGAAATATGAAGGACGTCACATTACATGTATTTATATTATATATTTAAGTTTTCAAATAGCAGTAACATTAAATTTTCAAACCGATAATTGTTGGTGAGCAACCATTTGATTTGGGGGGGGGGGGGGGGGGGCAGGAATTCTATTGCCAGCCGGTAAAAATTTTTCAGCAATTTTCTGAGCAGGCCATTTTTTCAGCCATTACCAGAGTCGGAGAAAAATTTTCGCCGGTTCTTCGGGCCCGAATTAAACAAATTGTCAAATGTTGTGAATGTCTGTGTAGGTTAAACTCCCCGCTGTTACAGAGTATGAGTTAATAACCGTTCCTTCAGATGTCTCTTTGCAATTAGCGAATTTCAGACAGATTGTATGATGTTTAAATAGAACGTTTTCTAGATTTTTGTGCCTATGCGTATTAGGTCTCTGGTAGATACAGCTATGTGAACAGTTTGTATTTATATTAATTAATTTTTTGACTTTAAATTGTCTGGCACAAAGGGCCAGCAAAAATTTCCATATCATGCAATGTATCCTTACTTTTGCATGGTCCGGGAAAAAAAAATTGCCGGCCCTTTGGGCCGGAATATTTTTTTCAGCATTTTTCAGAGCCGGGATTTTTTTTTTTTTTTTTGCAAATTCTTCCTGCCCCCTTCCCCCATAAAAAAGGCGAGCTCGTAGCTGTAGAACCAATTTTCTTGAGAAGAGAAATGGTAATAACAAGTTACGTTCAATATATATATATATAAATACCATGAGGTTCTCGCTGTGCAGGTTCAAATTTGGACCCCCCCCTTTCCCTTTTTTCAAAGTTTATTTTGAATTTCCATCATGGCGACATCGTTCAATATAAACAGAACTGTTTTCGAAAAACGAGGGGAGGGAAGAATGTTGGAGAAATTGTTCATCAATTTGTAAATAAACCAACCGAAAATTATGTTCGAACGTTTGCTAGAATTAGAATTAAACTTGATGTTCAAAATATAGTTATTGAAGTTTAGAAACAGGTTTGTAGGTTAGAAATCGGAATCAAACTACCACTTTTTGTGTGTAAATTCTGGTTTGTAGCTGATCTCTTCTAAATTAATCAACTGTTTTAAAATCAAATTGTGTATATCGAAATGTATTTATGAAATGCATATTCATCATTGCCGTGAAATCGGAATTTGAAAATCTCAACACTGCTTTTCTCGAGTCGGACTCGGACTACCAATTTTAGTGTGCGCCCGATCTGTTGGCGTGAAGGTGTATCGAAATACCCAACTCAAAATTTCGATGCTCATATCTTTTCAACAGTAAGAGATAGGAAAAATCAGAAAGACTAAATAAGACAGATATATGGATAAAAAATAATAATATTGAAATTTTTAGGAAACTTCATAAGCTTAATTTTTGTTTACTATTATAAGCAAAAAAGTGTCTTCCTCCTATGAACTTCTGAATTTGGAAATATGAAGGACGGTGAAGGACGTCATCGTAATAAATCGTTACAGTGTGCATCTAGCATTTCATATCTTGCATGGCTGTCGACTTTCAAAAAGAATGGAAATTGTAGATAGCAAAATACGAGATATTTAAGCTTACAAATAGCAAAACATGAAATTTTCGGTCCTTTTGAGTAATTCGACGCTCCCGTCAAATATTTGAATCTACTAAAAAACATGATAAAAAAATAACAGAGACCAAAAATAAAAAAGACCAATCTAGCTTTTACTCCAAACGTAACGTTGGAGAACTTTCATTGTCCTAGCTTACAGGGTTCTTGAGAAATCGCTGATCCAATTTTCCACGGTTACGAAAACAATAGGTCTTCCGACGGAAGTCGGAAGACCTAATAATATATTTAAGCTTTTGTGGAAGCCCTTTTTCATTCACATTTATGTATAACTTTTGATATCTTCAAATATAGGAAATTGTCATCAGTAAATAATGTTTTGATAGAAAACTATGGCGAGCGAAGCGAGCCAAAAATTTGTGATACAATTTGAAAAACTGCGGCGAGCGAAGCGAGCCGGAAAATTTTCCGGAATTTTAGCGAAATTTTATGGTAATTCTTCAAATTCAGATTATTTGTAAGAGCAAGATTATTTTTTTGTTACACCATAAGCAAATTAAATTTTTTCATCAAAATTGAGAGCAAAATTATTTTTTTCGAAAAAAACCCAAGCCCCCCCCCCCCCCCCCCCAGAATATCAAATGGACCGTGCCTTAGTCGTAAATTTTGGTATATGTTACATGGTCGAGGGTTTATGTAATCAAATTATACAGACAATATAAATTTTAGATGGGACGTTTTCAATGTTAAATTTCAGCCTGACGTCGGCGAGTTTAACATTAAGTATATGGAGAGCGTCATGACGTCATGGTAAAAATTAGCATGGAAAATAGCCCATCTAAAATTAATTTTGTCTATTAATTTTGATTGCGTGCACTGATTCCCATATAACTTATACCATAATTTACGACTAAGCGAGATCTACTGAATGGTATCAGTTTTATTTAAAGGTTTGCATGATGAAATATTCAAAATTGCGTTTATCCAGTTTCCGAGGTGAGCCGCGCGGACAGTAATTCCTTTTCATATTCAATCATATGAAATTCCATATTCACTATAAAAAAAACCCAGATGTTTCAACCCCCACCCCATCAGATGATCTTGAAAAATAAAAAAAAAAAAACTTAACCAGTGAATTCAATTTCTTTTTATTTCATTTCATTTTGTTCCCATATTCGTTTAATTTCATTTCCTTTAGTTTCCATTTCGTTAAGTGTCGTTTTCATTTCGTTTCCATTACGTTTCGTTTCTTTTCACATTTTACAGGAACCCACTAAATCGAGGCTCTTTAGGAAGACATGGCTGAAGGAAGCAGCTGCAGCGAGCGTGACTACGAAGATGATCAGTCGGACCCGTCGCCAACACCACCAGCATTGGGAATAAAGGAAATTGAAGAGAAAATTTCAGCTTTGCCAATTTCAGATTCTACCGATCGAGGCATTGATTCGGTAAGGGGAAGGAAAAGGGGGATAAGGCATACTGTAGGCGCTCGTGGCAAAGATTAATAGAATCTCTCCCCAGATGTGATCAGGGACAAGGAAATCCAACCCGAGTGTCCAGGATTTGCTTGTACCACGACGAGGCTTGCCGAGTCGTGGACAAAAGCAAATCCTGGACACGAGGGTTGGATTTCCGTGTCCCTGATCACATCTGGGGATTGATTATTTTTCTCCTACTGTCTAAAAGCGCTTAAAAGTAGATTTTATGTATTCTTGTTCATAGTTTTGATCGGCTAATGCTGCAGTCGTGTATGACGTCACAATTGACGTTACAGTCAAAAGGCACGTGAAAATGTTATCTTACCCCATAGGGGTAAGACAAGGATATCTTTTCCCAGCATTTCCATGGATATCCCTGTCAACAGTGGGAGAAAATTTTTTTTCTGCCTTTGCTTTAACCTACGGTGGTCTCCCGGTCAGCTGTTTCTATGTTTACATCATAGTGTCTATCGGCACTATGATGTAAACATAGGAAACAGCTGACCGGGAGACCACCGTAGGTTAAACAGGTTGGGCACATCATCGAATCTCCGATGTTCTATCGTAACTGGTCAGCTATGTCGTAAATGCGTGACCGATCAATGTCGGAAACTCGATGTTGTTGACAAGAAATTCAACGTTTTTATTATTTTCATCAAAATAAAAGATTGTAGCATTTTATATCCAACTGTGTTGAATACTTTATTAACTAATGAATACATTTAAGTAATTTTTCAGGTATTCTATAGCTGCATATACGATGCAGATCGAAAATACCACCTTTCCTCTGACGTCGGATTCCATGGGTTGCACAATTCAAATAGTGATTTCACCACCATAAACGATAGGAAAAGCTGTGTTTATGTGGTTGCCGGCTTTAAGAGACTTTAATCAATTCCCCTTATAACTTTTGAAACAAAAAAATTGATATTAATTAACAATCAAAACAATCACTCTTCTCCCAGTCGGATTATTGGAGAAAAGTATGGAGCACCGTTGATGCTAAGACAACAGATGGGATGCAGATACGGTAAAAATATTTTAATTTGATGATGAAAATCAATTGTTTTTGTGATTTTTATTTTCTTTTTTGAATATAATGCATTAATAATCCCCTTGAAAAGATTGAATAGCTCTGCTTACATGATTGTTTATTTCTGCCAGAACAATTACCTCTCCTTGAACACCACTGGACAGCAGAGGAATAAATTTCCCGCAGATGGGAATATATTTACTGCAGCAGGAATTATAGATTTCCCACAGACGGGAATAGATTTCTCGCATTTTTTTTCCCTGATGGGAATAGATTTCCTGCTGATGGAAATTTATTTCCTGATGATGTGAATAGATTTCCCACAGACGGGATTATATTTCCCTCGACGGGAATAGTTTTTCTGATTAGAGGAATAGATTTTCCGCCGACGGGAATAGATTTCCCACCGACGGGAATTGATTTCCCAACAACGGGAATTGATTTCCCATTGACGGGAATTGATTTCCTGATATCTTTATTGTATACACATGTACATGTGTATTCTCTTGTGAAATCAATTCGCGTCAGCAGAAAATCTATTCCCGTCATCAGAAAAACTTCTCCTGTCAGGGGAAATCTATTCCCCTCTGTGGGAAATATATTCACATCATCCGGAAATTAATTTCCGTCAGCAGGAAATCTAAATTTACTCCCGTCAGCGAAAAAAAAAAATGCGGGAAATATCTATTCACGTCTGTGGGAAATCTATTCCCGTCTGCAGAAAATATATTCCCATCTGAGGGAAATTTAATCCCTTTTGCAGAAAATCTAATCCCGTCTGCAGAAAATCTAATCCCGTCTGAGGAATTCTATTCCCGTCTGCAGGATATTAATTCCCGTGTGAAGTAAAATCTATTCCCGTCTGCAGAAAATATATTCCCGTCTGCAGAAAATATATTCCCATCTGAGGGAAAATTAATCCCGTCTGCAGAAAAATCTACTCCCGTCTGCAGGATATTAATTCCCGTGTGAAGGAAATCTACTCCTTTCATCAGGAATAAATTCCTGTCAACGGGGAATCTATTCCCGTCGGGAAACATATACTTGTTAGAAAATATCTTCCCATCACAAAATTTCATAAATTCACATAAGAGAATTAATTTCCGTTACAAAATTGAAATCCCGTCTGAGAATCAATTGAATCCCTGTCTGTAATTAATTCCTGTCAGATAATTAATGTTATTTCAATTCCCGACTGAAAATCAATAGAATTCATGCCAGAAAATCAATGCTCTTTTGAATTTATTGAATTCTCTTCTGAAGTTACTAGAACTTTCAGAATATTAATTCCCATCAGAATCTACATTTAATCTTTTCCTGTCAGAAATTCCCCACACCCTTACCCCCCCCCCCTCCCGCTCATCCCTCCCTCCCTCCTTCCACACTCTGTCACCCTTCCCTCCCCTCCATCCCCTCCCTCTCTCTCATCCCCTTCCTCCCCCTCCCTTTCACCCTGTCCACCCCATGTACGAAAAAAAAAGAATTTCTTTTACACTTCAAGGCCTCCATACTTATGCTTCCAAATACCATGATATACGCAATTTTTCCGCTGTGGAAGGAATTGTCACACGAAAAGGTCAGTTGAAATTGAGACTATTGTGGTAACTTTATGTGGTCAACATAACAAATATTTAAAACGAATACTAAATAGTGAATTATTTACCAAAATAGGGCGACATTTTAGGTCGAGTTGTGACCCCCTTTGAGCATTAACACTGCAGTAGGCAAATATGCACTTATTGATATGCAAACGACGACTGGATTCAAATTCAGTGATAAACATACCTGTTTGCTGATAGGTGGACTGTTTCCTCTAATGAAGAATATTTGGAAAATCCAGCAAAATTTATGATTTGTTGTTATCGACATCGAGTTTCCGTCATTGATCAGTCACGCATTTACGACATAGCTGACCAGTTACGATAGAACATCGGAGATTCGATGATGTGCCCAACCTGTTAAAGCAAAGGCAGAAAAAAATTTATTTTTGCCACGAGTGCTTATGGGATAAGGTGGGTACAGTACAGTACTGTTTCTGTGTGGAAATCTAGCAGGTTCGGAAAACTACCAAATATTATACCATTGTGGACTTTTAACGAGATGGACATGGTGTGATATTTTCTGAATTTGAAAGTATTGACCGAGGCGACAGTCGAGGTCAATATTTTCAAGGCAGTTGCTCCGGATATGAACGTTCGTATCTTTACAGTAGACCTATGTCTCGGCATACGAACACAAATCGTAGTGAGCTACTGCATATATATTTCAATTTGGTTCGTTTAATTTCAAGGTGTGACCGGACAAGCTCAGTCTCCAAGAATTACAATACATCCATCTCGTTTCTCAATTTATTACTCCATGATTATTTTTCCCTAAATACAAATGTAAATATCATAAACACATTGCACAATTCATTCAATTATTCAATTTAATGATATAATGTTTATTTTACGAAATAGTGAATATTAAAATAATTATGATGACGATATGACTGACTGACGGAGATACATTAATCTTTGACGGACTTATAAACGTTACGTAAAAATATAAGACAGACAAAATTACAAATAGATGATAAAATGAAATTACTGATTTACATGAAACTCGGAACTGACTTTCATTAATGCAAGGTAACTAGAGCTTTATATTTTTAACGCTCAATATGAAATTTTCTTGACCTTCCTCCATGAAACAGCTTTATTCATGACACAAATGTTCCTTGTGATATCATGGTATTTCATAGTCTTGACTCTGTTTAACAAATCTTTTTCACTTAGTCATCAGGAACTCAGTCATCAGGAACACAGTCAACCAGGAAGAAACAGAAACAGAAAGCTCAGTATGGAGTACAGGCATGTCAGAGCTCTGAATCATCGACAGACTCATCTGCACCTAAGAAATCACTCTGGAACAGTGATAAATACAGAGTGTTTGCTTCTAATTTTACTAAAAGGGAAATGACAGAATTGAAAATTTTCTATGACAAGACTCCAATGTCAATTGAGGATTTCTTAGCCATGATCAAAGAAAATAAAAATTGGGAGACTGAAACTGCAGATTATATTATAAGCACATTTAAGAAGATGACCGTAGAACAATTAGGAAACTTTGAAGTAGATTTGGAAAACATCTGCAAAACGGCAAAAACAGAGAGCAACCCAAAAAAGAGGGATTTTTTTACAAGCACAACACTGCGACGAATTTCAAGTCAAGCTATCAAGATAAAACAATTCTTTCTTAAAACTATTACAAGTGGACAGCTTACAGATCCCATGATACTCAGGTTTGTTATAAGTCCCCTACTGGCTAAGCCAGAGGTTTCTGTCCTTAAGTCTGTCATCCTTTAAGGCATTAGTTTTTAGCTCACCTGAGCAAAGCTCAAGTGAGCTGTTGTCATAGTGCGCCGTCCGTCCGGCGTAAACTTTTAACATTTTAGACATTTCCTTTGCAACCGCTGCACAGAATTTCACGAAACTTCACAGGAAGCAAGAACTCAATGCCCGCTACCAAGTTTGTATTTCGAGCCGATCCGAAATCAAAGATGGCCGCCACAGGCTCTGATTGGCTGACACATTTTCGACTTCTCCTCTGAAACCGCTGCATAGAATTTCATGAAACTTCACAGGAAGCAAGTACTCAATGCCCTCTACCAAGTTTGTGTTTTTCGAGCCGATCTGAAATCCAAGATGGCCGTCACAGGCTCTGATTGGCTGACACATTTACGACTTCTCCTCTGAAACCGCTGCACAGAATTTCATGAAACTTCACAGGAAGCAAGTACTCAATGCCTTCTACCAAGTTTGTGTTTTTCGAGCCAATCGGAAATCAAAGATGGCCGCCACAGGCTCTCATTGGCTGACACATTTTTGACTTCTCCTCTCAAATGGCTGCATAGAATTTCACAAACCTTCACAGGAAGCAAATACTGATTGCTCTCTACCAAGTTTGTGTTTTTGAGCTGATCCGAAATCCAAGATGGCCCCCACAGGCTCTGATTGGCTGAAAAATTTTCAATTTCTCCTCTCAAACGGCTGCATAGAATTTCACAAACCTTCACAGGAAGCAAGTACTTATTGCTCTTTACCAAGTTTGTGTTTTTCGAGCTGATCCGAAATCAAAGATGGCCGCCACAGGCTCTGATTGGCTGACAAATTTTTGACTTCTCTTCTGAAACCCTTGCACAGAATTTCATGAAACTTCACAGGAAGCAAGTACTCAATGCCCTCTACCAAGTTTGTGTTTTTCAAGCCGATCAGAAATCCAAGATTGCCGTCACAGGTTCTGATTGGCTGACACATTTTCGACTTCTCCTCTGAAACCGCTGCACAGAATTTCATGAAACTTCACAGGAAGCAAATACTCAATGCCCTCTACCAAGTTTGTGTTTTTTTGAGCTGATGGGAAATCCAAGATGGCTGCCACAAGCTCTGATTGGTTGACTCATTTTTATACGCCCGTCATTTGACGGGTCGTATTATGGAATGGCGAAGTCCGACCGTCTGTCTGTCTGTCCGTCCGTCCGTCTGTCCGTCTGTCCGTCTGTCTATGGAACGCAATAACTTGAATATATGTCAACGGATTTTCATGAAATTCATACATAATGATTGGACTGTGGAGAGGAAGCCGTCTTTCGATTTTCAGGTTCATCCGATTCGTCGTTACAGAGTTATGGGACTTAGATTTTTAAAATACAGTGAAAATATACTAAAATATTTAAAAATTATTTAAAAATCTATTTCTGGTTGAAATGTTTTGAAATTTTGTATACTTAAGGTAGAAAGGATGCTCTTTGACATATGTAACGGGTTTTTTATTTTTTTGGTCGCATAACTGAGATATTATGTGTAATAGGAAAGGGGGGGGGGTTATATGCACATACATGTTAAGCTAAGGGAAAAATATAGGCGCATGGAACGCAATAACTTGAATATGTGTCAATGGATTTACAGGATATTTCTACATTGTGATCAGACTTTTAAGAAGAAGCCGCCTTTCGATTTTCAGGTTCATCCGATTTGTCGTTACAGAGTTATGGGACTTAGATTTTTTAGATACAATGTATAAATATACTAAAATAGTTAAAAATTCTTTAAAAATCTAGGGTCTTGGTAATTGGATGTGGTCATTTTCTACTACATATATTTTATGCATTCTTTTGAAAACCATTTCTCAGACTGAGTCAGAATGCATAATTGGTAAAGTATAAATTCTTTTTGCAAAATACATATGTAAAGGGTATGTGGTTTGATTATCCACTTGATAATTAGTTTTAGCCCCTGACCTCCAGGTTCTTGGAAAATGGATGTGGTCATTTTCTAGTATACAGCTCTATGTAATCTTCTGAACACCATTTCTTAGAAAGTATGATTGATAAAAAGATTTTTGCATTATGTTCAGACTTACGCTTTATGTTACGCTTGCGTATCTAATAAACTTTTTTAGCCCCTTACCCTTGGGTCTTAGAAAATAGTTGTGTCATTTAAATATGTATTTTACTAAACAACCAGGAGAGCTTCAGTCTCGTCAGAGACTTCTAGTTTACTTCTCCTATGAAACTCTTCACAGAATTTCATAAAACTTCACAGGAAGCAAGTAATCGATGCCCTCTACCAAGTTTGTGTTTTTCGAGCCGATCGGAAATCCAAGATGGCCTTCACAGGCTTTGATTGGCTAACACATTTTCAACTTCTCTGAAACTGCAGCACAGAATCTCACAAAACTTCACATGAAGCAAGTACTCATTGCCCTCTACTTAGTTTGTGTTTTTCAAGCTGATCGGAAATCCAAGATTGCTGCCACAGGCCCTGATTGGCTGACACATTTTCAACTTCTCTTCTGAAACCGCTGCATAGAATTTCATGAAACTTCAAAGGAAGCAAGTACTCATTGCCCTCTACCAAGTTTGTGTTTTTTGAGCTGATCGGAAATCCAAGATGGCTTCCACAGGCTTTGATTGGCTGACACAATTTTAGCTCTACTGGTCTCAGACCAGTCGAGCTTATGCGATCACCCTTCGTCCGGTGTCCGACCGTCCGTCCGTCTGTCTGTCTGTCTGTCTGTCTGTCTGTCTGTCTGTCTGTCTGTCTGTCTGTCTGTCTGTCCGTCTGTCCGTAAACAATTCTTGTCCGGACAACTCCTCTGAAACTGTTAGAGATAGAAAGTTAATTATTTTTGCATTTTACTTGGTCCATGGTCTAGTTATGCACCTGACATTTAGTTTCAGTCCCTGACCCCCAGGGTCTTAGAAAATGGGCGTGGTCATAAAATTCTATGTAATCTTGTCCGGACAACTCTTCTGACACTATAAATGATAGAGACATAATTCTTTTTGCAATATGATGGGTCTGTGGTCTTGTTGTGCACCTGATATTTTGTTTAAGCCCCTGACCCCCAGGGTCTTAGAAATGGGTGTGGTCATTTTCTCCTACATTACTCTATATAATCTTGTGCTCGCAACTCCTGTGACATTATAAATGATGGAGACTTAATTCTTTTTGCAATATGATGGGTCTGTGGTCTTGTTGTGCACCTGATATTTTGTTTGAGCCCCTGACCCCCAGGGTCTTAGAAATGAGTGTGGTCATTTTCTCCTTCATAACTCCATATAATCTTGTGCTTGCAGCTCCTGTGACATTATAAATGATGGAGACTTAATTCTTTTTGCAATATGATGGGTCTGTGGTCTTCTTGTACACCTGATATTTTGTTTGAGCCCCTGACCCCCAGGGTCTTAGAAATGGGTGTGGTCATTTTCTCCTTCATAACTCCATATAATCTTGTGCTTGCAGCTCCTGTGACATTATAAATGATGGAGACTTAATTCTTTTTGCAATATGATGGATCTGTGGTCTTGTTGTGCACCTGATATTTTGTTTGAGCCCCTGACCCCCAGGGTCTTAGAAATGGGTGTGGTCATTTTCTTCTATATAACTAACTCTATGTAATCTTGTGCTCGCAACTTCTCTGACACTATAAATTATGGAGTCTTAATTCTTTTTGTAATGTGATGGGTCTGTGGTCTGGTTATGCACCTGATATTTTGTTTGAGCCCCTGACCCCCAGGGTCATTGAAATGGGTGTGGTCATTTTCTCCTATATAAGTTTATGTAATCTTGTGCTTGCAACTCCTCTGACACTATAAATGATGTAGAATTAATTCTTTTTGCAATGATTGGTCTGTGGTCTAGTTGTGCACCTGATATTTTGTTTTAGCCTTGTACCCCCAGGTTCTTTGAAAATGGGTGTGGTAATTTTTGTGTTGCCTGCGAAGCATAGCGACACTTAGGGATCACTTTGTCCGTCTGTCCGTCCGTCCGTCTGTCCGTCCGTCCTTACGTCAGTCCGTCTGTCTGTCTGTCACACTTTGGGTGTCACAGCCCATAACTTTTGAATGGTAAGTGATAGGGCTTTGATGTTTTACATGTGTATTCCTTGTGACAAGACCTTTCTACACATACCATAATTTTTTACCTTATGACCTTGACCTACATGTTTGACCTACTTTTCGAAAAAAATAAGATTGCTTATATCTTTTAATTGGTAAGGGATAGGGCTTTGATATTTCACACATGTGTTTCTAGACATTTGTACACATACCATACATTTTGACCTTGTGACCTTGACCTAGATATTTGGCCTACTTTTCAAAAAAAGTTAAAATTTGCTATATCTTTTGAATGATTAGTGATAGGGCTTTGAAATTTCACTTGTGTATTGGTTGTTGGTTGTAACAAGACCTTTCTACACATACCATAATTTTTGACCTAGTGACCTTGACCTACATATTTGACCTACTTAAAAAAAAGAAGATTGTATATATCTTTTGATTGGTAAGGGATAGGGCTTTGAAATTTCACTTGTGTATTCTTTGGAACAAGATCTTTCTGCACATACAATAATTTTTGACCTTGTTACCTTGACATAGATATTTGACCTACTTTTCAAAAAAAAAGTTAGGATTCGCTATATCTTTTGATAGGTTAGTGATGGGGCTTTGATATTTCACATGTGTATTCTTTGTGATAAGACCTTTCTAAACATACCATAATTTTTGACCTAGTGACCTTGACCTAGATATTTGACCTTTATTCTAAGAATTGCGTATATCTTTTGATTGCTAAGTGATAGGGCTTTAATATTTCACATATATATTTCATATGATGTGACCTTTGTTTTGTTACCAAAATATTTACGTAGTGACCTTGACCTAGTTGATTGACACTATTTTCTGAAATTTGAGATTGACCATATCTTTCAGTTGGTAAGTAAGAGGTCTGATATTTCACATATGAATTTCATTAGACTTTTATCCTCAGATACAAATGTATTATGAATTATATGAGTGATATTCTAGTTGCAGTCTAATGGATATATTGTTTTGTCGTGATACTTATAATTTGTTAGAGCGCCTGCTCCCTATGGTCTTGGTTTAAAAAAAAATAGGAAATTGATGTATATTAAAAAAAACAACCAGGAAAGCTACAGTCTCGTCAGAGACTTTTGGTTGACTTCTCCTCTGAAACCGCTTCACAGAGTTTCTTGAAACTTCACAGGAAGCAAGTACTCATTGCCCTCTACCAAGTTTGTGTTTTTCAAGCTGATCGGAAATCCAAGATGTCCTCTATAGGCTCTATTTGAATGACACATTTTTGACTTATCCTCATAAACTACTGCATAGAATGTCACCAAACTTTACAGGAAGTAAGTACACCTTGTCCTTCTCAAAGCTTCACTAAAAGCAATTTCCCTCAGGTCTTGTCTTTGATTGAAAACATACATACAGTCTCCTCATGTGAGCGATGTGGCCTCCTTGGGCCTCTTGTTTAGCTCACCTGAGTGAAAGGCGCAAGTGAGCTATTGTCATAGTGTTGTGTCTGTCGTCTGGCGGCATCGTCGTCATAAACTTTTTGGCGAGATTGTGGTCTATAGATTGACAATGTACGTCTGTCTGTCGGACTGTCCATCCGTCTGTCGTCAACATTTTTGTTAAAGTTTCTGATTGAGGCAAAATCTAAGGAACTATATGCAGTAGGAACTGTATATTTTACATGAAACTTGCCCATCACAAGACCTTTCAATTTATGCCGTAACATTTGACCTAGTGACCTTGACCTTGGACTTCGACCTAGTTAAAGATTTTGATTAAAGTTTCTGGTTGAGGCAAAATCTAAGGAGCTATATGCAGTAGAAACTTTATATTATACATGAAGCTTGCCCATCTGGCCACCAGAAGACCTTTCAATTTATACCGTAACATTTGACCTAGTGACCTTGACCTTGGACTTTGACTGAATTTAAGATTTTGGTCAAAGTTCCTGGTTGAGGCGAAATCTAAGGAACTATATGCAGTAGAAACTTTATATTATACATGAAGCTTGCCCATGACGAGACCTTGCAATTTATGCTGTAACATTTGACCTACTAGTGACCTTGACCTTGGACTTTGACATAGTTAAAGATTTTTTTTAAAGTTTCTGGTTTAAGCAAAATCTATGGTACTGTTTGCAGTGGAAACCTTATATTATATATTTAGGTTGCCCATGATGAGACCTTTCAATTTATGCTGTAACATTTAACCTGGTGACCTTGACTTTGGACTTCGACCTAGTTAAAGATTTTGGTTAAAGTTTCTGGTATAAGCAAAATCTAAGGAACTGTATGCAGTAGAAACTCTATATTATACATGTAGGTTGCCCATGACGAGACCTGAATTTATGCTGTAACATTTGACATTGTGGCCTTGACCTTGGACTTTGACCAAGTTAAAGATTTTGGTTAAAGTTACTGGTTTAAGCAAAATCTGTATGCAGTAGAAACTTTATATTATACATGTAGGTTGCCTCTGACAAGAACTCTCAATGTATGCTGTAATATTTGACCTAGTGACCTTGACCCAGTTGGTGACAAAAACTTTCTTTGCAATCTGGCCATACGGTCTTTAGCGGTGTTTTATTAGTCCCCTACCGGCTCGCTGGAGGGGACTTATAGTTTCCACCCTGTTTGTTTGTCTGTCTGTCTCACTTTAGTTTTCCAGACTTTTTTTGCAGTTGTTGCAGATATTGATCTCATTTTTGGTATGTGAGTTTATCTCAATGTGATACAGATCAAATTTGAGTTTGGTTCCATTTGACCTATTTTGGCGAGATTGCAAAGCAATTCTGGTCTATAGATTGACGATGTCCGTCCGTCTGTCTGTCCGTCTGTCTGCCTTCAACATTTTGGTTAAAGTTTCTGGTTGAGGCAAAATCTATGGAACTGTATGCAGTAGAAACCTTATATTATACATTTAGGTTGCCCATGTCAAGACCTTTCAATTCATGCCATAACATTTGACCTAGTGATATTGACCTTGGACTTTGACTTAGTTCAAGATTTTGGTTAAAATTTCTGGTTTAAACAAAATCTATGGAACTGTATGCAGTAGAAATCTTGTATTGTACATTTAGGTTGCCCATGACGAGACCTTTCAATTTATGCCGTAACATTTGACCTAGAGACCTTGACCTTTGACTTTAACCCAGTTAAAGATTTTGGTTAAAGTTTCTGGTTTAAGCAAAATCTAAGGAACTGTATGCAGCAGAAACTCTTTATTATACATGTAGGTTGCCCATGACGAGACCTTTCAGTTTATGCCGTAACATTTGACCTAGTGACCTTGACCTTGGACTTCGACCTATTTAAAGATTTTGGTTAAAGTTACTGGTATAAGCAAAATCTAAGGAACTGTATGCAGTAGAAACTCTATATTATACATGTAGGTTGCCTCTGACAAGACCTCTCAATGTATGCTGTAATATTTGACCTAGTGACTTTGACCCAGTTGATGACAAAAACTTACTTTGCAATCCAGCCATACCGTCTTTAGCGATGTTTTATTACAAGAGTTATGGCCCCTTGACTTGGCAAATTTAATGAAATTCTCAGTTTTCCGGACTTTTCTTCCAAGGTATTGCAGATATTGAAATACTTTAGTATATGTGATTACATCTTCGTGTTATACCGCTCAAGTTAGAATGTGGTTCCCATTGACCTATTTTACAAGAGTTATGGTCCCTTGACTTGGCAAATTTCTTGTAGATATTGAAATGATTTATTATATGTGATTACATCTTAGTGTTATACAGATCAAGTTCGAGTTTGGTTTTGATTGACCTAGTTTCACAAGAGTTATGGCCCTTGGACTTAGCAAATTGCATGACATTCTCAGTTTCCCGGACGTTTCGTCCATGGTATTGCAGATATTGAAATCATTTTTGGTATGTAAATATACCTCAGTATTGTACAAATCAAGTTCATGTTTCAATTTCATTGACCCATTTCTACAGGAGTTATGGCCCCTGGACTTAGCAAATTTCATGAACTTCTCAGTTTCCAGTCTTTTCATGCCTGCTCTTGTAGATAATGAGCTGATTTTTGTCCCCCACTTTGGCGAAAGCGCAGGGACATTAAAACTGTCCGTCCGTCCGTCTGTCCGTCAGTCAGCAAAACTTTAACCTTGTCCATAACTTTTCAATGGCAAGTGATAGGGCTTTCATATTTAACATGTGTATTCCTTGTGACAAGACCTTTCCATGGATACCAAACTTTTTCACCTTGTGACCTTGACCTTGGAATTTGACTTACTTTTCAAAATCTTTAACCTTGCCCATAACTTTTAAATGGCAAGTTATAGGGCTTTCTTATTACATATGTGTATTCCTTGTGACAAGACCTTTTATTCCTTGTGACAAGACCTTTTCATGGATACCAAAATTTTTGACCTTGTGGCCTTGACCTTGGACTTTGACCTTCTTATTAAGAACTTTAACCTTGACCATAACTTTTCAATGGCAAGTGACAGGGCTTTCATATTACACATGTGTATTCCTTATGACAAAACCTTTCCATGGATACCAAATTTTTTTTATCTTGTAACCTTGACCTTGGACTTTGACCTATTTTTCAAAAACTGTAATCTTGTCAATTACTTTTTAGCTCGACCGGGAAGAATGTCTGGAGAGCTATTGTCATACCCCCAGTGTCGGCGTCTGCGTTTGCGTCGGCGTGCGCGTGCACAGAAACTTTAACCTTGCTTATAACTTTTAAACCAATACAGATTGGGCTTTCATATTTCACATGTGCATTCCTTGTGACAAGACCTTTCCATGGATACCAAAATTTTTGACCTTGGGGATTGACCTACTTTTGAAAAACTTTAACCTTGGCCATATTTTTTGAATGGTAAGTGATAGGGCTTTGATATTTCACATGTGTATTCCTTGTGACAAGACGTTTCCATGGATACCAAAATTTTTGACCTTGTGACCTTGACCTTGGAGATTGACCTACTTTTGAAAAACTTTAACCTTGGCCATATTTTTTGAATGGTAAGTGATAGGGCTTTGATATTTCACATGTGTATTCCTTGTGACAAGACGTTTCCATGGATACCAAAATTTTTGACCTTGTGACCTTGACCTTGGAGATTGACCTACTTTTGAAAAACTTTAACCTTGGCCATATTTTTTGAATGGTAAGTGATAGGGCTTTGATATTTCACATGTGTATTCCTTGTGACAAGACGTTTCCATGGATACCAAAATTTTTGACCTTGTGACCTTGACCTTGGAGATGATTGACCTACTTTTGAAAAACTTTAACCTTGGCCATATTTTTTGAATGGTAAGTGATAGGGCTTTGATATTTCACATGTGTATTCCTTGTGACAAGACGTTTCCATGGATACCAAAATTTTTGACCTTGTGACCTTGACCTTGGAGATGATTGACCTACTTTTGAAAAACTTTAATCTTGGCCATATTTTTTGAATGGTAAGTGATAGGGCTTTGATATTTCACATGTGTATTCCTTGTGACAAGACGTTTCCATGGATACCAAAATTTTTGACCTTGTGACCTTGACCTTGGAGATGATTGACCTACTTTTGAAAAACTTTAACCATGGCCATATTTTTTGATTGGTAAGTGATAGGGCTTTGATATTTCACATGTGCATTCCTTGTGATAAGACCTTTTTTATTGTTGTTGTTGCAATTTACATATGGTTGCCACCGGCGAGCTATGTTGTCATTCTGACAAGTCTGGTTAATGGTAAGTGATAGGGCTTTCATATTTCACATGTGTATTCCTTGTGAAAAGATCTTTCAACGGATACCAAAATTTTTTACCTTGTGACCTTGATCTTGGAGTTCAACCTACTTTTCAAAAACTTTAACCTTGACTATAACTTTTGAATGAAAAGTGACAGGGCTTTCACATTTCACATGTGTATTTCTTGTGACAAGACCTTTCTGTTGGTAACAACATTCTGACCTTGTGACCTTGTTCTTGGAGGTTGACCCATATTTAAAAACTTCAACCTCAACCATAAGTTTTGGATGGTTATTTAAATGAAAGGACTTTCATATTTCACATGTGCATACCTTTTCATTAGCCCTGTCCCTTGGTAACAAAACAAAACTTTGGACCCTTTGACCTTTTCTTTGGGTTTAATTTTTCATATTTAGAATTTTGATCATATATGAGATATATTATGAAAACTTAAGAATGGGGAGGGGGTATCTGTAAGCATTTCTTTAAAGGCAAACACCCAAAAGTGGGGGACCACAATTCCTTGAATTTGATTTTTAGTATGCAGATACATTATAGTCTGATAAAGAATTAGTTGAAGTTGGATTTGATTTATTTGTTCTTACAAAGGGTATGGCCTCATAGCAAATTTCATGAAATTTTCCTGTTTTCCAGACCTTTTTCTAAAACACATACTGTAAAACGAGAATATTTAGCGCAAACATATTATTTTAGCACAATGAGGGATGAAAACCTTTTGGCGCAAACTTATTTTAGCGCATTGAGACCATCTGATCGATAAAATCAGCTCACAGTGACTTTAGGACTTTGTTTCTCAGACATTGCAAGTAGCAATTTGCTGTCTATGAATCTTTTTTAGCTCTACTGGTCAAAGACCAGTCGAGCTTATGCGATACCATGTTGTCCGGCGTCCGTCCATCCGTCTGTCTGTCTGTCTGTCTGTCTGTCTGTTAACAATTTTTTGTGAGCGCAACTCCTCTGAAATCATAAATGATAGAAAGCTAATTATTTTTGCATTTAGTTTGGTCCATGGTCTTGTTGTGCACCTGATATTTTGTTTGAGCATTTGATCCCCGGGGTCTTCGTAATTGGGTGTGGTCATTTTCTCTTATACAAGTCAATGTAATCTAGTGAACACCAATTCTTAGGAAGTATAATTGCAATATAATCAGTCGCTGGTCCAGTTGTGCACCTGATATTTTGTTTGAGTCTCTGACCCCAAGGGTCTTTGAAAATGGGTGTGGTCATTTTCTCCTATATAAGTCTATGTAATCTAGTGAACACCAATTCTCAGAAAGTATAATTGATATAGAAATAATTCTTTTTGCAATATAATCAGTCTCTGGTCTAGTTGTACACCTGATATTTTGTTTTAGCCTCTGACCCCCAGAGTCTTGGAAAATGGGTGTGGCTATTTGCTCCTATACTAGTCTATGTAATCTAGTTAACACCAATTCTCAAAAAGTTTAAATTCTTGTAGCAATATAACCAGTCTCTGGTCTCCTTGTACACCTGATATTTTGTTTGAGCCTCTGACCCCCAGGGTCTTAGAAAATGTTTGGGTCATTTCCTCTTCTATAACCCTTTGTAATCTTATGGTCACCATTTCTCAGAAAGTGTAAATGATAGAAAGGTAATTGTTTTTGCAATGTTCAAGGTCTATGAGCTAGTTGTGCACCTTAAGTTTTGTTTGAGCCCCTTACCCAAGGACAATGGGTGTGGTCACTATCCTCTTTATATATAACTCAATGTAATGTGACCGGGGTGCGTGCAGGGTCGGGGTGTGTGGGACTATCAAGGTCATTATCTCCACACTAAGTCCTTTTACATATTAATACCTCCGATATCCCCAGATCACTTGTTAACCGAGGAATGTCTAGGTACATATACAAATACAGCTTGTACAGTTTCTAAGTTTATTCACTATTTACAAACTATATACACAATGTAACTGAAGTAACAAATACTAAGACATCATGGTCATTTCTAATGCGGTATGCTATATAAAATCCATCAGTGCTCCTAGATGTATAATTCTAGACTGACTGTTAAACTTAGTGTCTTAAGGTCTTAAGGTGAAGTACCAAGTTAAGACTTCTTTTTATCCATTTCATTAATCTAGATTTCTATGTAATTATGTCAACATGTTTGATTGACCCTAAAGTCTAAACATGTCAAAATGTAATTAATTTGATTGATCTGAGTAAAACTTGTTCTGGTATGAGGTAATTGTCTGTCACCTGGCAGCTTACCTGTGGCAGAGCAATTAACTTGTTTGATCACTAGGAGTATTAACAATTATCCAAATCTGAGTATAATTTGCCCTTAAGTTACATTATTCTAAAAGATGTGTGAATAGGAAGTAAATAATTAAAACATTACAGAATTTCCATAATATTGACTTAATTGTAAAATGAATTTAGACTTTCTTTTTATTTGGCTATCTGAATTAGATTTAGAATATGAATTTAAAAGAATTGTTGACAAGTAAAAGATAATTAATTATATGCAAATTATGGATACATAATTTGCATCCCCCTATACATTATATACTGGTCATATATCCCCCTTGACCACCTAATTTTACTCCTGTAAAATTAAATATGACAATGAGATGTTTCATGTAAGATGAAAATATCAGTGAAAATATTAAGATAAAGTGAATTGAAAAAATTATTATCATTATGATAAGAAGGAATAGTCACTTCAGTTCAGTTCAGTCAGTATATTTTGTATCTATCATGTTCAAAGTTTATGTTCAATAAAAGTTCAATGAAGCAAATTAATATATTGTACATCTATATACATGCCGGCTTAATAAAACAAAGTTAGAAAGTCACAATGTCCTGGAATGAAAATGTGCTGCTATGACAAATTTGATTCGGCTTCATTCGGGATACATGAAGCTACATATCATCTGGTACATCCATTTTCTTTTGATGAATCTTTAATCGGAATTTATATATTCTCAACATTTCTCTTGTGCTTATACGGTAGCACATATTTTTCACATTGAATTTCTTTTGTGCTTATAAGATAGCACATTTTTTTTTTCACATTGAATTTTTCTTGTTCTTGTACTATATAGCACATATATTTCACATTGAACTTCTCTGGTGCTTGTATTATATAGCACATATATTTCACTCTCAATTTTTCGATTTTCTTGCACTTTTATTTCACATATTTCATTTTACGGCTTATATGAACTTTTACATTCCTTCTTATATATATTCCAACACTTCACATTATAATTTCACTTTAAGATGATTATCAGCTCTTCTTCATGCAGATTAGATTTGACCTGTAATATATCACATGCTCATCAGTTGGAATTCCATTGTAATAGATTTTACAGCATCTTCTAAAAAGCAATTACGTCAACCAATTTGGCTTTGTACAACATCAGATTTGTGAAATTCCATTACCAAATTGAGGCTCTATTTGGCTTGAAATTGAACAGCTGTATAAGGAATGATCTTTTCCATGATTACTGAGAATGTCTATATATTCCTGCAGTTCCTTGGCTCCTGTCCTCCTGTACTACCCACCATTCTTACCACATGGCAACTCTTACATACAGTGACACCATTTATTACTATCAATTATAACCAATAAAATATTCAGTATCTTTTTACTAAATCAAGAAATTATGTATAGAATATGTACCTTAAATGTCCATATCAGAAAATTCAATGCTTATAACACAATTTACTTACATGTGAACACTATAGTGTGTAATGGGAATCCAAAATAGCTAGATTGACTGACTAACCTCCCCCCTTCTTAACACTGAAACAACTATCAGAGGTACTGTACCGTTCTCCAGCAGTTTAAGAACACAAAGTTGTGTTCCGCTGGCACATGACTCACAAGCACTCTAATACATGATAGCTATCTAGGCTAACAAAAATAAAATTGTCATTCTGCATCCCCCCAAAAATAATTTAGAAGACCAATTTAGTATGTCAAAAGAAATAAGAGCCTACTGAAAACTTTGTTTGTAGAAGAGTACGTACAATCGACTACAAAACTGCACTATTAATTCAGCTATTATTGCTTTTAATGAAAGACCTAAATCATTGCGTTTTAAGGATTATTCATGATTAATTGTAGAAGATTATTTTTATATATTATTTTTTTTACAAAAATTTGATTAATATTTAATAAGGTATGTTTATTGTGGTACAGTTTTAAAGGTTTATTTGATACTATATTGGTAGATAGTGATAATGTTGTATGTAAATTTAATTATGCCTAGTGAATTTGGATGCAATATCGAGAGCTCTGCATACTGCATGGAATTCATCTTTGACCTTATCTAAGAACCTGTTCAAGGGTGCTAAGGGCACATGTTGAATCTGAGCCCAAGAACTAGGAATGTTTAGATCCTTTGGATTTAACAAAAATATCCAATCACCATTTTCATTTTTGATTGCTTCAGATACACTGTGAATATAAACTGAGTTTCTGAATAAGGCTCTATCATTGGATCTTGCTTCCTGCAAGTCTTTCATTTTATCAAATTGATCCCTAATGAAGAAATTCAATACCCCTGGTCCACTAAAGTGTGCATGTTCCCAGTTGTGATTGCCAAGTTCAGTAATTGACCTGACCTCTACCTCATTGTTTCTTACTCGAACTCCAGTGGTGTCAATTATATTTACGCAGCTACTACTGCCTATCTCTACACTGGTGTACTTGTAGTATGTATAAGGATTGCACATTCTACATGCCCTACTATTTTCATGTCTTTCATGAGAAAATTCGTCTGAATTGGTATAATCTGTAGGTAGTGTAGATTGATGATGTTGATTAGTAACATTGGCTATGGAAGAAACTCTATTGTGTATTTGATTTTGCATGACAGTATGTGTATCTTGATGTGTCTGTGATGAAGAGTCTTGTGTTTGTACTGAAGTGCTAGAGTTAGTCTGATCTTGATTCTGACTTTGTAGATACTTCAGTTTCTGTGGTTTCTTTTTACGACCCTTCATAGTGCGCTCCACATGGAATTTACTTCTGAGGTCTTCAGGAACGTATGGTGCCTGTCTCCAGTTTGTACCTCTTTTGTTGACATAGTTGACCTTGTACCATGTAATTCCACTTTGCCTTTTCTCTTGTATGATTTCTTTGATGTTCTTGTCCTGTTTTGGTGCTCCATCTTCAGTTCTTTGGCTATGTTGTCTGTGGTGAGATGCTGTGCTCCTGTCATCATCTGTGTCACTGTCAGAACTGTCATCTGAGCCTGAGCTGTGACCTTGGCTGTGATGGCTCTCATCTGACGATGTACTGCTAGCATCACTTTCACTGTCATCTTCATATCGAGTCCTTTGTCTTGGATCTTTGAAGATTTTCAGTCTGGCAGCATTCACCAATGTTTTCAGAGCTTTATTTGTCTGACAGTCTGCTAACTTGTACGTGTGATGTGGTCCTTCCTCTAAGATGTAATAAGGACCCTGCCATTTGGAGTGAAGTTTAGGAGGTACACCTGGTGGTACTTTTGGAACAAACAACATTACTTTGTCAAGCACCTTGTATTTTGGCTCTGACGCCTTCTTGTCGTGCTGTTTCTTATATTTTTCCTGGTGTCGCTTCAGATTCTCAGTTGCAATTTTACGCGCCACATCCAGATTTTCAATGACTTTACGCAGATGTTCCTTGTGATCCCTGGACATGTTGTCTTTTGGTATCAGGGAAGTGTCTATAGGTATTCTCATCTCCCGCCCAAACATCATGTAAAAAGGTGAATATCCTGTTGACTGAGTAGCTGGTGTCATTCTGTAGGCCATCATGATGGACGGTAGTAACTCTGGCCAGTTGTCATAGTTACCATTACAGTATGCTCGTAATGACTGGAGAATGAAGCTGTTCATCCTCTCACAGGCAGCGTTTGTCTGAGGGTGGTATGCAGTAGTATTCTTTTTGATGATTTGAAAGAGTTCACATAGTGCCTTAATGAGTTTTGATAAGAATGATTGACCACGATCTGTGACTATGGTCCTTGGTGCTCCATATCGCGTAAATATCTCCTTGTACAAAATGGCTGCTATTTCTGTGCTGGATTCTGAGTACAATGGGAATGCTTCACACCATTTAGAGAAACTGTCCACCACAAGGAGTATGTAGTTATATTTCTGCTTTGATGTATTGGATTTTTGAATGGGACCTATGATGTCTATATGGATCCTACAGAAAATGTCTTCTATTGGCATCGGTTTTAATGGTGCAGAATGTGCATGAGTGTCCCTTTTTGCTTTTTGGCATCTGATACAGGTAGAAGTATAATGCAGTATATCAGTATACATGCGCGGCCAGAAATACTTTTGTCTTATTGCTTCATAGGTCCTTTCGTAGCCTTGGTGACCACCTCCAGCGATAGAGTCATGGTATGATTTCAACAGGTCATCACGTAGCATTCTGGGAACTGCTAGTTGCTTGATGATCCGTTGATCTCTTGGTACCCCTCTGTTTCTATCTTGGTAGAGATGATACAGTACGCCATCGATCACTTGGTACGTATGTGATTCGGCTACAGTGCGTCTGGCTGATCCTGCATCCTCTGGGACTTCCCTCTGTACTAAGTACCTATACACATCTTCAAAGTCAGAACAAGACTGTTGTAACTGTTTAAGTGTGTTATTGACTTCAATATCATTTGGGTGTGAAAGAGTGACAGTGTTATCTGAAGGTGACACTGGATTTAGAGCAAAGATTCTTTGTTCGTTTTCATATTTGTATGCGAATGTGACTTGACATGTATTGCTGTGTACAATTGAATTGAGTGCTTTAATAGGTGTGTTTGCTATATTTTCTCTGGTGTCTGCGTCGTATACTCTTCGAGAGAGCCCGTCTGCATTTGAATTGTTGACCCCAGATTTGTGTTTGATGTCAAAATTGAATCCCTGTAGGAAAAGAGACCAACGCCCAAGTCTGCCATTCATATTTCGTATGTCATTTAGCCATTTTAATGCTATGTTGTCAGTGAAAACTGTAAATTTTGTATTTGCAATGTATGGTCGAAATTGACCTATCGCCAACTCCTCCCCCGGCTGCCGCAATACCAATGATATTATCTCATATCGTTACAGGCATGCTAATAATAGCCTCTGTCCTGCACGTGCTGGGAGCTCAGACAAACTAACGCGTTATCCTCATAACTTAAGTATAGAAATGTAAGATAACATGAGCATTTAGCACATATATTTTCATCATTTTCTTGATTTATTAAAATGGTTGAAAGATGTGCACATAGTACAAGTAGTAGTGATGATGACAGACATCGGGGTAATATTTTTCTCAGATCAAATACATAAAAAGTGCTTAAAATAAAAATCGGCACGGTCATCAACGGATAACACGAAATACATAATTTGCGTATACAGTTGATCAAATATATTATATGCGCATCTCATAAGAATTAAAAACCGATTTTGAGAAGTTCAAACATACATGAATATACCCAAATTAAAACCCATTACAGAATTTCCATAATATTGACTTAATTGTAAAATGAATTTAGACTTTCTTTTTATTTGGCTATCTGAATTAGATTTAGAATATGAATTTAAAAGAATTGTTGACAAGTAAAAGATAATTAATTATATGCAAATTATGGATACATAATTTGCATCCCCCTATACATTATATACTGGTCATAGTAATCTTGTGGTCAGAATTTCTCACAAAGTATAAATAATAGAAAGTTAATTCTTTTCGATATATATAATAGATCTATGATCAAGCTGTACACAAGATATTTTGTTTGAGCCCCTGTCCCAGGGTCTTAGAAAGTGGATGTGGTCATTTTCTCCTATATAACTCTATGTAATCTTGTGGACACCATTTCTCAGAAAGATTAAATGATAGAAAGTTAAATTTTTTTGCAATATAAAAGGTTTATGATCTAGTTGTGCACCTGATATTTCATCTGAGTCCTTGATCCCCAGAGTCTTAGGAAATAGATGTAGTCATTTTCTCCTATATACATATTTATATAACTTATTGTAATCTTATGATCATCTTTTCTCAGAAAGTATAAAGGATACAAAGTCAATTCTTTTTGCAACATGATGGGTCCATGGTCTAGTTGTGTACATGTACCTGATGTTTTGTTTGAGATTCAGACTTCAAGGGTCTTGGAAAATTGGTGTGGTCATTTTCTCCTATATATGTTTTATTAGCTCTACTGGTCTCAGACCAGTCGAGCTTATGCGATCACCCTTCGTCCGGCGTCCGTCCGTCTGTCCGTCTGTCTGTCTGTCCGTCTGTCCGTAAACAATTCTTGTCCGGACAACTCCTCTGAAACTGTTAGAGATAGAAACTTAATTCTTTTTGTATTTTACTTGGTCCATGGTCTAGTTGTGCACCTGACATTCAATTTCAGTCCCTGACTCCCAGGGTCTTAGAAAATGGGCGTGGTCATTAAATTCTATGTAATTTTGTCCGGATAGCTCTTCTATCACTATAAATGATAGAGACATAATTCTTTTTGCAATATGATGGGTCTGTAGTCTAGTTGTGCACCTGATATTTTGTTTGAGCCAATGACCCCCAGGGTCTTAGAAAAGGGTGTGGCCATTTTCTTTTATATTATTCCATATAATCTTATGCTTACAGCGCTGACACTATAAATAATGGAGACTAAATTCTTTATGCAATATGATGGGTCTGTAATCTCGTTGTTCACCTCATATTTTGTTTGAGTCTCTGACCCCAAGGGTCTTAGAAAATGGGTGTGGTTGTTTTCTCTCTATTAAACTACATGTGATCTCATGATAGCTAATTTCCCAGAATTTATGGATAATAGTTAATTGATTTATTCCAAAATATTATCGGTTTGCAGTTTAGATGTCATTACAGTATTTTACTTCAGTCCCTGTTCCCTAGGATTCTGGAAAATGGGTATATGGCTATTTTCTCTTACCCTATCTACATGCATTTAGAGTACATAAGTGACAGAAACTATAAATAAACAAAGATATTGCAATTTTACAATATTATCATAGATGAGTCTGTAATTCAGTTTTTCTCATATTTTATTTGGGACCTGACCCAGGATTTTATCTTCAATTCTATAGAAACGCTAGGGGATAGTTTCGGAATTTCCTCTGATCAATCAATCAACATGAAAATCTTTTCTATAGTGTTTATACAGTGCAAGAAAGATATCAAATAGTCAAAATGCATGTATTTCTCACTTATTTTTTATTTGTTTAACATGTTTAAGGTGTAAGATTTTTGGGGAGAGTAGTGAGAATTTTTGTTGCAAGAGTAGAATGTCCGAAGTGATCACAGACTTGAGCTGTGCTTTCTGTTTAATGGGAACACCAGAATCACAAAGATTGATCATTTTATCAAATAAAATAGCAATAATGCATCCTTCACATTGCCAAATGAAAGGAATATTGTGCTTGTGTAAGTTTTTTTTTGAGGGGGGGAGGGGGGAGGTAACTAGAATGTCCTAAGTGATCACAGACTTGAGCTGTGCTTTCTGTTAAATGGGAACACCAGAATCACAAAGATTGATCATTTTATCAAATAAAATAGCAATAATGCATCCTTCACATTGCCAAATGAAAGGAATATTGTGCTTGTGTAAGCTTTTTTTTTTTTGGGGGGGGGGAGAGGGGGGAGGTAACTCTTACATCTTTCTTTCTTCTTATAAATTCCTCCACTAATTGGAGTACCACCCCCAATGGGATGTAAAACTGTGGTTTGATAAAATTTTTCATAATGTTTACATTAAAGCAAGTGACACATGTTTTAATAGAAGATAATATAACAAGAGATGCCTTATTGGCATATTTACTATGTGTTAATCAAATTGAAAAAAAATTAAAATAAAATACTAAAAAAAATCATTTGTAAAAGCCGACTCATACAAAAATATTTCAACCCAGGAAAACTTCTACCAAAATTTTTATTTATTGCCATTTGACAATATTATCATAGATGAGTCTGAAATTTAGTTTTTCTCATATTTAATTTGGGGCCTGACCCAGGATTTTATCTTCAATTCTATAGAAACGCTAGGGGATAGTTTCGGAATTTCCTCTGATCAATCAAACAACTTCAAAATCTTTTCTATTATGTTTATACAGTGCAAGAAAGATAACAAACAATCAAAATGCATGTATTTCTTACTTATTTTTTAATTGTTTAAGGTGTAAGATTTTTAGAGAGAGTAGTGAGACTTTTTGTTGCAAGAGTGATCACGGACTTGAGCTACACTGCTTTCTGATAAATGGAAACACCAGAATCACAAAGATTGATCATTTTATCAAATAAAATAGCAATAATGCATCCTTCACATTGCCAAATGAAAGGTGCTTGTGTAAGTTATAGAAGTTGAATTTGTAACAGGAGAGGGAGAGATGTGACTGTACCGGGAATCGAACCCGAGATCTTCTGCTATCAAGGCAGACGCTCTTACCAACTGAGCTATCTGGGCACGATGCCCGTTCCTGCCACACTCCTCTCTACCAATTTTTCAGGTTTCCATGCACTGGAAACCTCACACAAAACTCCACTTCACCTTGAGTCATTTAGTTTGGTGCCAATTCTGTAACAGGAGAGGAAAAGATGTGACCGAACCATGAATTGAACCCGAGACCTTCTGCTATCTGGGCAGACGCTCTTACCAACTGAGCTATCTGGGTACGATACCTGTTCCTGCCATAAATTAATGGTAATAAACTAATGTTTCAGGCCTTTTTGTCAATTGGACCTCGAGTCATTTTGTCCTTTTAAAATTTGACCAATCAAAAACATCATTTCAACCTCATGCAGATTTTGAAATATTTTTCTGAACTGGGATATATGGTAGAAATGTTTTCTATAGAGGATCAAATATTTCATACCGGTATGTAAAAATATTTTGTATTGTATTTTAATAATTAGCTTCTGTCTACATTAATACCACATTCGCCCTAAAAGTTCATGTTCTTCGTTCAATATTCTATTTACATTGTTTTACATTTACTAAATAAATAGCCTAAAACCTTTTTAGGTTTTAGAACAAAATGGCCGATTCTTTTAAAATTTCACTCGGTAGGCCACATGTCCTATTATATTTAATTTCAATCTGAAACTGCCTGATTACTTGATCTAAGTATTTTCACTGGTCAGTATAAGAAAGAGGGAAATATCTCTTATAATAGAGTATCCTATGCAATACTATTTCAGCTCAAATGAGAGGTTATTTATGCCTTTAGTCTTAATTTTATAAAAGGGCATATAGTGGTAGGTCTGTCTGTTCATCTGTTTGTCTATCCATCCGACTGTCATTATATCATTCCATTCAACTAAATTCTGATGAAAGGGTATAAGATAATAGAGCTGTCATATATTGCATGTCTATGAACCTTGAGAAGGCTCATCTTTTGGAGCCAAATTTTTAACCTTTGACCCCATCACTGACCTTTGACCCACATTTTTTGAAAAATAAAAACATCTGTTATTTTAGTTTTGATACATATGGTATGTTATACATGTTGTATATACACGTTTTTAGTAATTCTCTCACATTCTAGAGAAATCTAAGGCACGGTCCATTTGATATTCTTGGGGGGGGGGGGGACTCCGTTTTTTTCAACAAAAAAAATTTTGCTCTGAATTTTGATGAAAAAAATTAATTAGGAATTGATGGATATGCATTGGCATGTGGTTGTTGGTTCTAATAAAAAAAAACTTGATACACATTTATCCCGCCTCTGGCAAATTTCTTGCAATCTGATTGGTCGAGAAGAACCAAATGTTATGTTGTATTATTTTACTAACAGAATATTATTTTGATATCCTGCTTCTACTAAGATGCTTTATGCTTTTGACGTCACCAAAATGCTTTAGAATATGTTGACGTTACATACACAAACCAAAAGCGATTCAGCGGGATAAATTCCTTATAGAGTGTTTTACAGGGGGGATACAGAAATATATTGGGTCGATGAAAAAAGTGGTATTAGGCAAGGTGAAGTCCAGCATTCATTCTCTTGAGTGTATATGTAAAAATCAACCAGGAGAGCTTCAGTCTCATCAGAGACTTCTGGTATATATTATGCATTCTTGTGAAAACCAATTCTCAGAGTGCCTAATTGATAGAGTATAAATTCTTTTTGAATACTACATATTGTAAAGAGTATGTGGTTTGATTATCCACTTGATTATAAGTTTAAGCCCCTGACCTCCAGGTTCTTGGAAAATGGATGTGGTCATTTTCTAGTATACAACTCTATGTAATCTTCTGAACACCATTTCTTAGAAAGTATGATTGATAAAAAGATTTTTGCATTATGTTCAGACTTCCGCTTGTTACGTTACATCTGAAAATTCCTTCTTAACCCCTTACCCTCGGGTCTTAGAAAATAGTTGTGTCATTTACTGGTAGTTATGTATTTTGCTAAACAACCAGGAGAGCTTCAGTCTCGTCAGAGACTTCTAGTTGATTTTTTTGTCGCATAACCGACATATTATGTGTAATGGGAGGAGGATGGGGTTATATGCACATACATGTTAAGCTAAGGGCAAAATGTAGGCTTATGGAATGCAATAACTTGAATATGTGTCAACAGATTTTCACGATATTTATACATTATGATTGGACTGTGGAGAGGAAGCTGCCTTTCGATTTTCAGGTTAATCCCATTTTTCGTTACGGAGTTATGGGAGTTAGATTTTTAAAATACAGTGAAAATATGCTAAAAAAGTAAAAGATTCTTTAAAAATCTATTTCTGGTCGAAATGTTTTGAAATTTTGTATACTTCAAGAAGAAAGGATGTTCTTTGACATATGTTACAGGTTTTTAGCTCTACTGGTCTCAGACCAGTCGAGCTTATGCGATACCCCGTCGTCCGGCGTCCGTCTGCCGTCTGTCCGTCCGTAAACAATTCTTGTGCTCTCAACTCCTCTGAAACCATTGGTGATAGAAAATTAATTCTTTTTGCATCCTACTTGATATGTGGTCTTGTTGTGCACCTGACATTTTGTTTCAGCCCCTGACCCCCAGGGTCTTAGAAAATGGGCGTGGTTATGAAATCCTATGTGATCTTGTGCTCGCAACTCCTCTGACACTATAAATGATGGAGACCTAAATCTTTTTGCAATATGATGGGTCTGTGGTGTAGTTGTGCACCTGATATTTTGTTTGAGCCCCTGACCCCCAGGATCTTAGAAAATGGGTGTGGTCATTTTTAGCTCACCTCGACGAAGTTGAGATGAGCTTATGCTATAACCCCGGCGTCCGCGTCCGCGTCCCCGTCCCCGTCCCCATCGTCGTCCCCGTCCGCGTCCGGTTAAAGTTTTTGGGGTAACTCAGTATCTGACAAAGTACTGATGCTACAGTAACCAAACTTGCACAAGTGATTCATCTTGGGATGCTGAGGTGAACCCATGCATCGGATGCAGCATCTGACCTACATTTTCCGGTTGAATGACTTTGTCAGTGTCTGGTTTAAGTTTTTGGGGTAGTTCAGTATCTGACAAAGTACTGATGCTACAGTAACCAAACTTTCACAAGTGATTCATCTTGGGATGCTGAGGTGAACCCATGCATCGGATGCAGCGTCTGACCTACATTTTCCGGTTGAATGACTTTGTCAGTGTCTGGTTAAAGTTTTTGGGGGTAGTTCAGTATATGACAAAGTTCTCATGCTACAGTAACCAAACTTTCACAAGTGATTCATCTTGGGATGCTGAGGTGAACCCATGCATCGGATGCAGCATCTGACCTACATTTTCCGGTTGAATGACTTTGTCAATGTCTGGTTAAAGTTTTTGGGGTAGTTCAGTATCTGACAAAGTACTGATGCTACAGTAACCAAACTTGAACAAGGGATTCATCTTGGGAGGCTGAGGTGAACCCATGCATCGGATGCAGCATCTGACATACTTTTTCCGCTTGAGTGATTTTGCCTTTAAAAGCCAATATTGAGCAAAGTATAAGTGCTACATGTACCAAACTTGCATATTGGATGTATCTTTGATCAAACTTTCATAAAGCGACCTTGACCTACTTTTTCCACTTGAGTGATTTTGCCTTTAAAGGCCAATATTGAGCAAAGTATAAGTGCTACATGTACCAAACTTGCATATTGGATGTATCTTTGATCAAACTTTCATAAAATGACCTTGACCTACTTTTTCCGCTTGAGTGATTTTGCCTTTAAAGGCTAATTTTGAGCAAAGTAAAAGTGCTACATGTACCAAACTTGCATATTGGATGTATCTTTGATCAAACTTTCATAAAATGACCTTGACCTACTTTTTCCACTTGAGTGATTTTGCCTTTCAAAGGCCAATATTGAGCAAAGTATAATTGCTACATGTACCAAACTTGCATATTTGATGTATCTTTGATCAAATTTTCATAAAATGACCTTGACCTACTTTTTCCACTTGAGTGATTTTGCCTTTAAAGGCCAATATTGAGCAAAGTATAAGTGCTACATGTACCAAACTTGCATATTGGATGTATCTTTGATCAAACTTTCATAAAATGACCTTGACTTACTTTTTCCGCTTGAGTGATTTTGCCTTTAAAGGCCAATATTGAACAAAGTATAAGTGCTACATATACCAAACTTGCATATTAGATGTATTTTTGATCAAACTTTCATGAAATGACTTTGACCTACTTTTTTCCACTTGAGTGATTTTCTTAATATACATGTACTTAGAGATATGTTTAAATTGAACTTTGCTGCCACGAGGTGAGCTTCGTAATCTTTGATTACACTATGTTTTCCTATATAACTCTATGTAATCTTGTGCTCGCAACTCCTCTGACACTATAAATGACGGAGACTTAATTCTTTTTGCAATATGATAGGTCTGTGGTCTAGTTGAGCACCTGATATTTTGTTTCTAAGCCCCTGACCCCCAGGGTCTTAGAAAATGGGTTTGGTCATTTTCACCTATATTACTCTATGTAATCTTGTGCACAGAACTCCTCTTACACTATAAATGATGGAGACTTGATTCTATACAATTATTGCACAGTGATGAGGTCGATATGATGATTTATGGAGTGATAAAACCAAATTCGACCGAGGCCGAAGGCGGAGGTCGATATTGGTTTTATCACTCCATAAATCATTATATCGACCGAATCATCTGTGCTATAACTGTTTTATCATATACATGTACATGAAATTTTGAAGAGAAAATGATAACTTCCGTTATATAACACTGCTCACTTTCACTTTTTTTCTCAGATAGATGTACTCAAGATTTTGTATGATAGTAAAATGTTTGATCCTTCATCTTTTATTTTCTTTTTATCTAAAAGTGCTGCAAAATATCACGGTCAGTTATGTCGGCAACACTCAAGTTTGCTGCAGACTACAATTTTCTTCTAATACACAAAGCAGGAAATGCGTCAATATAACCGGAAGCAGTTCAATACGACGATTAATCGCATTGCACATGACCGCGTTTTGGCCAATGGGAAAGCTTAGAAACGGTTATGCAAATTGGAGTATATGATAATTGGCCGGATTGCAAAGCAATTCTGGTCTATAGATTGACGATGTCCGTCCGTCCGTCTGTCTGTCTGTCCGTCTGTCCGTCCATCCGTCTGCCGTCAACATTTTGGTTAAAGTTTCTGGTTGAGGCAAAATCTAAGGAACTATATGCAGTAGAAACTTTATATTATACATGAAGCTTGCCCATGACAAGACCTTTCAATTTATGCCGTAACATTTGACCTAGTGACCTTGACCTTCGACTTTGACCTAGTTAAAGATTTTGGTTAAAGTTTCTGGTTGAGGCAAAATCTAAGTAACTATATGCAGTAGAAACTTTACATTATACATGAAGCTTGCCCATGACAAGACCTTTCAATTTATGCCGTAACATTTGACCTAGTGACCTAGACCTTCGACTTTGACCTAGTTAAAGATTTTGGTTAAAGTTTCTGGTTGAGGCAAAATCTAAGTAACTATATGCAGTAAAACTTTATATTATTCATGAAGCTTGCCCATGACAAGACCTTTCACTTTATGCCGTAACATTTGACCTAGTGACCTTGACCTTCGACTCTGACCTAGTTAAAGATTTTGGTTAAAGTTTCTGGCTGAGGCAGAATCTAAGAAACTATATGCAGTAGAAACTTTATATTATACATGAAGCTTTCCCATGACAAGACCTTTCACTTTATGCCGTAACATTTGACCTAGTGACCTTGACCTTGGACTTTGACCTACTCAAAGATTTTGGTTAAAGTTTCTGGTTGAGGCAAAATCTAAGTAACTATATGCAGTAGAAACTTTATATTGTACATGAAGCTTGCCCATGACAAGACCTTTCACTTTATGCCGTAACATTTGACCTAGTGACCTTGACCTTCGACTTTGACCTACTCAAAGATTTTGGTTAAAGTTCCTGGTTTAAGCAAAATCTATGGTACTGTATGCAGTAGAAACTTTATATTATTAATGAAGCTCGCCCATGACAAGACCTTTCAATTTATGCCGTAACATTTGACCTAGTGACCTTGACCTTGGACTTTGACCTAGTTAAGGATTTTGGTTAAAGTTCCTGGTTTAAGCAAAATCTATGGAACTGTATGCAGTAGAAACTTTATTTTGTACATGTAGGTTGCCTCTGACAAAACCTTTCAATTTATGCTGTATTATTTGACCTATTGACCTTGACCCAGTTAGTGACAAAAACTTACTTTGCAATCCGGCCATACCGTCATTAGCGGTGTTTTATTTTTATAATATGATGGGTCCGTGTTCTAGTTGTGCACCTGATATTTTGTTTGAGCACTTGACCCCAGGGTCTTAAAAAATGGGTGTGGTCATTTTCTCTTATATAATTGTGCTCTCAACTCTTCTCAAGCTATTAATGATGAACACTTTGTTCTTAATGCATAATATAATGGATCTGTAGTCTTATTGTGCTATTGATAGGTCATTTGAGATAGCAGCCCTGACCCCTAGGATCTTGAAAAATTGATGTGGCATTATTTTTTGAAATCCTAAATGATCTCAGATATAATGAATTTTATGAGTGATATTCTAGTTGCAGTCTAATGGATATGTTGTTTTGTTGTGCTACTTATAATTTATTGGAGTGCCTGCTCCCTATGGTCTTTGGTTTAAAATAAAATGGAAAGTGTTATTTATGTGTCTGTATATTATTCACTTGTCAATGAGTGAATAAAACAAATCAACCAGGAGAGCTACAGTCTCGTCAGAGACTTCTGGTTAATTTTTTTGTTGCATAACCGAGATACTATGTGTAATGGGAGGGGGTAGGGTTATATGCACATACATGTTAAGCTGAGGGCAAAATAAAGGTGAATGGACGCAATAACATAATCTCTAACTGGATTTGGCCTCGGTCAATTTTTTATCTTGCCGGGACGAAAAGGTCCGGAGAGCTAATGCCATACCCTCGGCGTCATCGTTGTCGTCCATAGACAAAACTTTTAACCTGGGCTATATCTCTTGAACTATAAGGGGTAGGGCTTTGATATTTCACATGTAGATACCTTGTGACGAGACCTTTCATTTGAGACCATGACCTTTGACCTACTGACCTTGACCTTGGACTTTGACCTACTTTTCAAAAACTTTAACCTGGTTTCTGACAAAAACCTGTATAGGCGAGCTATGTAATCTTTGATTACCCTATGTTTTTTAATGATAAGAACTGAGCCTTGATATATTCATACTGTATGCATGTAAATTAGAATTATGTTATATTATGAGGTATCATTTAAATCTGTAAGATTTTTGCAAGATAATGGGAAATTTTCATTTTCAAAAAATACGTGTTCATAGGCATATGTGAGTAAGTCAGATTATATTTTTGCAGTCTACTTGGTGACTGGAAAGCAGCAGTGATTGAATTTGTGAAGTGCAGTGCTGATGTTGTCTTGTCTGTTCTCTATCCAAATTCACTTCCACCTCCATCACCAGACCAAAGAGCTGCAGAGAAAAACACATGTGAAACAGTTTATCACGTTTTATTAGCTGCATTTTCAAGAATTTTCTTGCTTCGACCAATGTAAGTACAAGTCAGACACAACATATTGCTTGTATTTAAGGCCAAACAAAATATTGATTCCTGTAACCTTTAAGACCAATCCAAATATCATTTGTTGAACATACAGACCAGAGTTTTGATGCAATTGTAACGTGACATTGTCCGAGTGGAATTAAAGTACGGGGATCACCTCTAAATTTACATAGAGATTTGTTAACTTGTATAATATAATAGATTTTTCTTTTAGACTATATGTCCTCACAATGATTGGTACATGTAAAATTAAATCAGTATTTATGTACTACAATGATTATAAAACAAATACAAACTAATAACTTATATACAGTATTAATCTAGTGTCACATCCTTCAGTGAGACTTTGGCTTGACACTCTGTGGCAAGCCTATTCGTGTCGTGCCAATGCTTGTCCTAACCACCTAACCGTCGTAGCCTAATGTGTCTTACACAAACGTGTCACGACAAAGATTTGTCACGACAAGTGCTCTAACTTCTTTATTCCCTGACATGTTGTCCAAGCGGCCTTATTCAGGGCTTACACCTGGCTGACAACTGAATGTATATATACCTTCGTAAATCTATCAGCGTAGATAAAACTGCTACCGCATGGCTACTGTCACAATCACAGAGTGAAGCCGACGATTGAAATCTTGCTTTTATACACTGCCATCCATAAATAACTATACAAACAAGGAAATCATTCTAAATTCTTTATATTATTAAGTGTATCCTAATTTTTCAATCCTGAACTTGAAAGAATCATAATAATTGGCTTCAAATAATTCAAAATTATGAATTGTAACGAAAATGTAAAAAGAAACTTTTCTTATCTGCACAATTTTTTTCCAAAAATTGTCATTTTTATATAAAAAAGTTTAAAAATTCAAAAACTTCAAATATTTGGGTCAAGTTTGTTACAAATGATTTCTACAAGGTTCATTATTAGAATCATACAACAATGGATTTGAAACTGTTCATTTTATAATAGCAGAATGAGTAGAAATAGTGTATACTAATTTATGGATGGCAGTGTATAGTGGATCAGTCCAACTGCATTTAGGGGTGACAGCTAGTTTGGACGATTCTAATAATTCTGAGTCATTTAGAGGCTTCAGTTAGCTCATTACTTAAAGCGTTTGAAAGACTTTAAATCTACTTCTGTTACACTACCCACGCCTCCGACTACATTCGTCCTCGAATGTCAAAAATCAAATAATAAAGAACAAAATTTTAATAACTTAACAACAATGTATCAAAAGAGAACAAGTTATATAAAATGTCGAACAATATAAAAACAGAAAAAGAAAAATAACAACTTGTACAAAAAGTTCTGACAAAAGATCAGTATTATGCTGCGAGGTGTCTCCCGCTGCCTTTCAAACTATATATATATATACATCTCAAGTAAAACACTTTGCAGTTTACATGTTGAAGAACTCTTCAACCTCATGCACAACCTCGATAGTCTTTCCTCCCTCATTCTATTTGGTCACCTTCACCTCTTTAGATCTCTTCCTGTATTTCTCACACTGTACGCCAATGTCTCTAGTGGTAACCTCATGTTGGGTTGCAACATCTACTGATGATGTAGACTGACTAGAACTGGAGTGCATATTAACTGGAGCAAGGCATGAAGTAGACAAATATCCCATATTAGCATCTTGGTCATCACATGCAATATGAGTAGCATCCTCAGTCAATTTAAGTTTCTTTGACGTGGCGCTGACTTTGTCCTCAGATGTGAGCTTGACCACAACTCTGCCAGAAAAGACAGGCTCGAGAGTGGACGGTTTACTTAGGATATGTCCTGCCATTAATTCATCAGGATTCCCAGTTTCATCGTCCAAAGAGTCTGAACTATCACTGGATGAACTCTCGTTCTCAGCAATGAGAATCCCCGGGTCCTGATCATTCCAATCGGATTCGTCTGCTTTGCTAGACGTCGAAGCAGCTTGAGCTGAATCATCTTAATGGAACCACTGGTGGAATCATCCCCTTATGGGCACGTTGACGATGCCTCTTGACATTGGCAAGTCTGTTAGACTTATAGTCACAGATGTCACAGCTATGCTCAGTCATTGCACAACTAACTACATGCTCTTTGAAAGCATCCTCGCTAGAACAAATCTGCGAGCACATTGGACATCGTTTGGCACCAATGTGTTTGGTAGTCTTTGTATTCACCATCATCTGTGTCTGCAAATAGAACAACAGATACTTAATACCCAGTATCATAATCTTTGAGGTATACAGGTGGTCTTCTATTTCTAAATGGTCGATGAGGAGGATTTACGGCAAGTTCATCACTCTCGTTATGTAAGTCACATGGTTCGTCATTGTCAGACTTTGAAACACTTGTGTCATCTACATTAACTGAGTCTGATTGTGAAGGTGATATATCTGCAGTCTCACCTAGCAAAGTCTGGGAACGCAAACGCCCTATTCTATCAATATGGATCACTTGGTCGGACCCTCTCCTACCACAGTCTCCAAATATGTGATTTCTGTCATTTTCTTTTTAACAGTGTAGGGATCAAACCAATATGAAGTGAATTTAGGGGATTTCCCTGTTTGTGTTCTAGGGAAGTAAACACATACTCTATCTCCTGGAGAGTATGTCTCCCAATGTAACTTCCTATCATGATAATGTTTTTGTCTTGCCATCATTTGACTAGTGTGGACTCTAACATAGGTGTGGGCATTTTCTAAGCGTTCTTGGAGTAACCAACACCACTTACTTTGTGTTTGGGGTTTAACCTGAGATGGCATTTTGTACAGTATATCTAGTGGAGTGCACACTTCTTTGCCTAACATGAGGGCATTTGGTGTATACCCTGTCGTCTCGTACACTGATGACCTGTATGCCATCAGAACGAATAGTAGTTGCTCATCCCAGTCGTTATGGTTATCATTCACGAAAACACTGAGCGTGGATATTAGGGTGCGGTTAAAGTGCTCTACCATCCCATCAGATTGAGGGTGGTAAGGGGTTGTGCGTGTTTTCTTTATTCCAAGAAGTTTACACATTTCTTGAAAGAGAGCACTTTCAAATTGACTGCCCTGATCTGAATGAACAGTTGCTGGCATGCTAAATCTACTTATCACATGTTCAACCAGGATTTTGGCACAAGTGGCAGCTTCCATGTTTGGCATAGGAAAGCTTTCTGTCCACTTGGTAAAGTAGTCCGATATGACCAGGACATACTTATTACCAGCGTCTGTTACAGGGAGTTCACCAAGGATGTCTAATGCTAGATGTTCCATGGGGTAACCAGTTTGGACTAGTTTCATGGGCGCTCGTTTAGTTTTGTTTTCGCCCTTTCTTTTCGTGCAAAACTCACATCCTGTGACATACTGACAGACATCTGCTTGTAACTTGGGCCAGTAATATCCCTTTCTTACCTTATCAATAGTCTTTTTAATGCCCAGATGTCCAGCAGTTCTTTCTTCATGACAGTACTGCAAGATTGTTCTCCGCTCACTTAGTGGAACAAGTGCCTGATATACAGCTTTGTTTGATTCAAAGTTGTCCCATCGTCTGTACATTATGTTGTCAATAATGCACAGCCTTTCAAATTGACTGTAAAGAGACTTCAGGAAGTATCTCTCACCGTCAATGGTTTTGGAGTCTGGTCGGGTCTTATTGTCTAGCCACGTTCTGACTTTTTGTAAGTCTTTATCATTAGAGTGAACTTTTTGCATAGGCAACAGAGATGATGAGAGGCTTAACACATGTTCAGTTCTAGGATGCTCACTGTCCCAGTCTGTGTGATAGCCACATTGCTTGCAAGGTAGCCTACTTAAAGCATCTGCATTGGTGTGCTGCCTTCCAGGTCTATGCTGTATATCAAAGTCAAACTCTGATAAGATCTCAAGCCATCTGGCAAGTTGGCTCTCTGGATTTTTGAAATGCATGAACCACCTTATTTAGCTATGGTCGGTCCTTATTAGGAATTTACCGTACGTCCTTATAAATAATGTCTAAAATGTCTGACAAAGTGGGTGACCACCAAAAGCTCTTTTCGTGTAACGCAGTATATGCGTTCAGACTTGGATAAGGTGCGACTGGCATAAGCACAGACTCTCTCTGTCCCGCCAATGTTTTGCGAGAGTACAGCTGCTATCGATGACTCACTTGCGTTTGTGTCCAACATGAAAGGTTCGGCAAAATCCGGATTCCTAAGAATCGGAGGGGAGGTCAGAGCTTGCTTTAATTGCTCAAATGACTTTTGACATGTGTCTGTCCATTTGAATAGTCTCCCTTTCTTTGTTAATGATGTAGGGGACCAGCAAGATATGCAAAGTTTGGGACAAACTTCCGATAGTAACTACAAAGTCCCATAAATGATTGTACCTCAGTAACATTCTTTGGCACAGGCCAGTCGATTATAACTTGTATCTTGTCTTTACTAGTGGCTGTCCCAGATTCAGAAATGACATGACCTAGGTACTCAACATTTTTGGCAAATAGAGTACATTTCTTTGCCTTAAGCTTGAGACCAGCTTGGGCGAGATGACTGAATACCATTGTAAGATTTTCAATCATTTGTTCAAACAACTTGCCTACGACAATTATGTCGTCCAGGTAGACTAGACAAGTCTCAAATTGTAGTCCTCTCAGAACGGACTCCATCAATCTCTGAAACGTTGCCGGGGCATTGCAAAGCCCAAAATGGCATGACAGAGAACTCAAAGAGTCCTCTTATAGTGGCAAAAGCTGTCTTGTATTGGTCGTTTGGGTCGACCGCTACTTGCCAATACCCCATACAGAGATCAAGGGTCGAGAACCATTTGGCTCAGGATAAGTGGTCTAGGGATTCCTGAATAAGTGGCAGTGAATATGCATCCTTGACTGTCACTTCATTTAATTACCTATAGTCAACACAAAAACGAGTTGACCTGTCCTTTTTTTTAGCAAGGACAATAGGTGATGACCATGGACTGTCTGACGGATGGATGACAAGTTCTAGTGTTTAAGTAGGAACTGCTTGAACATATCGCATTGTTCAGGACTGAGTCTTTTTGACGTGTCCTCAAATAGTTTTGTTAGGTGTCCCGGAATGGCATTACTTTCAGGGACAGCACCAGTGGATGAGTCAATGACATCGGTGATTGGTACGTATTGAGCAATGACAGTTCCCTTTCTAATATTCTGATTATCACTATGCAAGTTCATCAATCTGACAGGTACTCTTGTTGAGCAGTCTGTTAAGGCACGAGCAGTGAGAGCTTGGTCAGATTTGGTGAAACTCTCTATAGGCTCAATAATGCCAAGTCCTAAATCAGTGACTACTTTGCCAGCTTGTGTCCGGACACATTGTCACTACCTCTGACATTGGAGGAAGATTCAGTGTCTCATCTAGGAAGACATGGTAGCAGCCAATATTTCCCTCCATGATAAGCATGATAAGACTTACAGTGTTGCCATCTATGACAATATTGCCATTCACTATGTCGATGGAACAAGTGTGACTTTTCATAAAGTCGAACCCTAGAATGCCATCAACACCAATATTAGCTACTGCCATCTTTTGATGTATGTCCATGCCACCAATTTTACATAGAAGAGTTGTCACTCCTTTAATTGATAGGGCAGAACCGTCTGCAATGAGTATATTTGATTCCATTTTCTCAAATGAGTAAATCTGATTCCATTTTCTCAAGTGACGTGTTATGCACAAGGTTCTGAGCAATAATACTGATAGTAGCACCAGTATCTACGAGTAATTTGACTTGTTTGCCATTCATTTCAGCACTAAAGAACATGCCTGATTTTCCAGTCACATTGGCACTACCTAAGGAATTTGATGAGCCTTTTTTGGTGTCAAGTGAATTTTCGGTTGGACCTTGTTTTTCTTTCTTCTTCCTTTCCTCTTGTTTTGCTTTTATGTAAGCACGACATCTTCTTTGGATGTGACCTTCCTTGTTACAGTAGAAACATCGTACCTTTGGTCTTCCTTGATAGACAGGAGTAG
>VSWD01000014.1:44560064-44586118 GCA_033119305.1 Pinctada imbricata
CTCCGATAAATAAAAAAAAATGTAAGGATTAATATCACGCGACGGCTGCCGCTCTTTTTTTCTCCCAACCCAGGAGTATACCGGGTACCTGGCACATGAGAGGAGTGGGCCATGGGAATGAACAGGATTAGCGCCTGAACGGCAGCTCTGCCTGTATACTCCGAAGGGAATTGAGAATGCATTGAGGGGATTGTACATGTCTCGCCATGGAGGTAGTTGTCGCGTGAGGCTAAAGCGAAAGAGACTAATAGTATATACATGTATAAACCTCTACCTTTACCTTTACCTCTAACCTGAAAATGTGAAAAGCAGCGATTGCACAAAATAAGAATTTTAAACGCACAAGTGTCAAGCATATTTATCTAGAATTCAAACGTTAAACGTCTTCAAATTCCATAGCATCATATAAGAACAGATAAATTTGCAGTATGGACCAGCCGTGCACGTTTCGGGTACTTAACACTCGTCAGTGATCCTCAATCTAAACAATGTTATATGGCCCAAAAAGTGTTACAATTATTTTGTCAAAAAATGTACCGAAAGACGTAGCAGGATGGATGGTATATGATGCTATGTACAGGACCCACGTTTTACAAGTTTCAAGAATTTTAGTAACAGAAATATTTGAATGGGTTGAAAATACAGAAGATCAATTGAAGTTGATCGAACCTGGCTACATGTGCCCTCGGAGACTCCTGAACAACCAGCAGTGACACTCACCAAGTGGTACAAATGTTAAACGTCTTCAAATTCAATAGCATTATTTAAGAACATATAAATTTACAGCATGGACCAGACATGCACGTTTCGGGTACTTAACCCTCGTCAGTGATCCTCAATCTAAACAATGTAATGTGACCAAAGAGTGTTAAAATTATTTTGTCCAAAAATATCATGATTTGTGTTTTGTTACAAATATGCAACACAATACGAGTTCATTTATCGAATTGATTAACTGATGCATGGTAGAAGCAACACAATGTGATTTCATTCATTATATAACATGTGCTAATGCTTATGTCTTGTACGATACGTGCGCTTGATTTAATTTTATATTGCATACCTACAACAGTACTTAAATTAAAAGACACTTATTTCACACAAGAGAGACAAGGAGAAAAAACAATGTGTCCCGAATTCGCTACAATTATTCAAATATTAGTACAAGTCTTATTGCGCAGACAAGTGGTTTAGATATTTAATCCTCGTCAACAGTACTTTTCTAAAATGTACACCACGCTTCCTTACGACAAAATAAATGATCGATTGTCCAAACTCATTAAATATTTTTTTATCGAGAGGGGAAAACTAATATTTGTACATCTGAATCAAAGGGTTTCTTTTCTGCCACAAAATACAATAAACATCAAAGAAGAACCTAACCCTTATTCAGTCTCAAGGTCGAGAAGGCAAGGCAAAATCGTGAGAATCTCCATCGAAACGGTTGCGAACCCCGGAATGAACAACATTCCGAAGTGAGACGAGGTGCTCGTGGAGAGTCAGCGTCTCCTGATTGCATGCAACACCCATCGCAACAGCTCCTTGGAAACCTGTCGCATTCGGTGATTGTCTCGTTGTACATTTTGATGAACATATCAGGTAAGTATGTCTTGTTTGGTTATGATGACAACCATTCAATCACAATGTAGAATGTCACTGATCATTCTGGAAAGGGGGATCTCATATGCTTTTATAACATCCCCGTAGCGACCGAAGAACTTCCTCAATGATCATTTCAATCATGGACATGTAGCGACCTGTGTAGTGCCTTGTCCTTCCTTTTGGACAACATTTATGTAAGATTTGGTGAGAAACTCAACAAACAGGTTGTTGAAATTCCTATGGGTACTAATTTTTATTCACGTATGAAAAAGAATTTATCCATGGCAAACTCTTCAAAGCAAAGAAAACATGATGATGTGGAAATGTTTCATTGGTACCCCTCCTTTGTTCTAAGCACCTGGATGATATTCTTACTATCGACAATCCTGTTTTTGAAAAATATACAGATGTTATTTATCCACAAGAATTTACTCTAAACGAGGCAAGCACAGAAACGTCATTTGTGGATTTTACTATCAAAACTGTGAATGGAGAGATTCATATAAGTGTGTATGACAAACGAGATGATTTTGGATTCAAAATAGTAAATTTTCCCTAGCTTGATGGTGATGTTCCTAGATTACCGTCATACGGTATCTACATTTCACAGCTCACCACCCGACCACCTGTCCTCTCTGAATTTCGGTCGGACTCCTCGGGTAATTACATACATGAGCTCGCTACAGCCGGCAGAGCATGGACTGTATTACGCATGCCCTCTTTAATATCCATTTACATATTCATTTGTGTTTCTGGGGCCTCTACGTTTCGCGGTTTGTTTGTGTGATGTCATCTTACAGTGAGGAGGTTGTTTTACACCACAATTGTACGTTCTTCGAGACCTCTGGGTAATTTGAGAAGTGAGAGGGTTGTGCGCACGTAATCCAGAATAACCACACCATTTGCTACTTACGTGACAAATGGCCGTCCAAAGTCGGCACCGGTTGCCCATTGGTCTCGTCGGTTTATGTGTAGTCTTTTGTGTTTGATGTTTACATGTCGTGTGTCTCTTTTCCGTCTCGTGCTGTACTCGTCTTTTGTGTTTTTGCATCGGGTGTTTTGGTGTTTTACTGTTGATGCTGCAACGGGGTCTTGTTGGAGATCTCCTCCCTTCTCTTCTATCCAATATGCTAGAACATGTACTGATGTTTTGGATTTAGAAATTTACAAATTACCAAGAAACTTTTAGGTCAAGGTTTTCTCTTTCACAAACTAGTAAAGACTTTCTAGAAATTTCGCAAAAAATATGGTCAACTTCTTCAGAAAATCGGACCCATATACAAGCAACAGAGTACTTTGGGCATTTTACAACCTCTATTTTATGGTGACATAATTAACAACTAGATATCAAAGAAGATCCTAATAGTCATTCAGTTTCAATGTCGAGAAGGCAAGGCCAAATCGTGAGAATTCCCATCGGAACGGTTGCGAACCCCGGAATGAACAACATTGCTTAGTGAGACCGAGTGTCGGGAAGAGTCAACAGCTCCAAGGAAACCTGTCAAATTCGGTGATTGTCTGGATGCACATTTTGATGCACAGATCAGGTAAGTATGTCTTGTAAAATAAAAAGGATCAAAGGACCACTTTTGCAATGGGAAATTCCATGAGACAATTTTCTATCTGATAGAGCGCAAAGTGCTACACAGAATGGCCCGTTTTTGAGAATAAAGGGGGGGGGGGGTTGCACCTTGTTGATCCTTTCATCATCATCATTTCGAACTATTAATGCCGGAGTTCCGCAAGGCTCAGCACTTGGTCCCCTACTTTTCTTAATATTTATAAATGATATAGCCGACCATCTTATTAGTATAGCACGTTTATTTGCAGATGATACTTCTCTATCCTCTTCTTCTAGCAATAAAAACGAAATTATCGACGATATGAATACTGATCTTTTGGCTTTAAACGATTGGTCTAAATCATGGCTAGTAAATTTCAATCGCAAAAGGGACAAGGAACACCAACCCACAACATAGAAACATGAAACACAAAAGACCACACATAAACCAACGAGACCAATGGGCAACCGATGCCGACCCAGGACGGCCATCTGCCACGCAAATAGCAGACGGTGTGGTTATCCCGGACCACGCGCGCACAACCCTTCCACCACTCCGATCCCCCAGAGGTCCCGAGGAACGCACAACTATGGTGCAAAACAACCTCCCCACTGCCAGATGACCACACACAAACAAGACCGTAAAACACAGGGGCCCAAGTAACGCAGATGAATATGTAAATGGATACAAAAAGAGGACGTGCGTAAAGCAGTCCGTGCTCTGCCGGCTGTAGCGAGCTCATATATGTTATCACCCGAGGAGTCCTACTGACATTCAGAGAGGACAGGTGGTCGGGGCCCTGTCTTCTCTAAGGAGGCCCGGACAGGGCCCGCCATGGAGTCCCGTCGTCACAGTCAGCCAGAGTGCAAGTCCCAAGAACACGCTCGCACAAGACTGTATATTGGTCAAGCACCAAGCCCAGCGTCCGTCTGGTGACACTAGGATCACATCCACGGTATAAAAGGCGTTTGATGACTCTGACGCACCCTCGATACATATGCTGTTTACCCTTGATCCCTCATACTTCGTTAATTATGTCACCATAAAATGCAGGTTGTGAAACACCCAAAGCAACATACTCCGCTGCCTGTATGGGTCCGAATTTCAAAAGAAGTTGATCATAATTTTTGTAAAATTTCCAGAAAGTCTTTATTAGTCTGTGAAAGCGAAAACCTTGACCTAAAAGTTTCTTTGTAATTTGTAGATTTCTATTATGAAAATTCAAAACATCAGTACATGCTCTAGCACACCGGATGAGCTGTGAAATGTAGATACCGTATGACGGTAATCCAGGGACATCACCGTCGAACCAGGGGAAACTTACTATGCTGAATCCAAAATCATCTCGTTTGTCATATACACTTGTTTGAATTTCTCCATTGACAATTTTGATACCCAGGTCCAAAAATGGTGTTTCTGTGTCTATAAAGTTTGCCTTGTTTAGAGTCAATTCTTGTGGATAAATAACATCTTTATACTTTTCAAAAACAGGATTATCGATAGTAAGAATATTATCCAGGTACCTAGAAAAAGAAGGGAGGAGATCTCCAACAAGACCCCGTTGCAGCATCAACAGTAAAACACCAAAACACCCGATGCAAAAACACAAAAGACGAGTACAGCATGAGACGGAAAAGAGACACACGACATGTAAACATCAAACACAAAAGACTACACATAAACCGACGAGACCAATGGATAACCGGTGCCGACTTTGGACGGCCATCTGTCACGCAAGTAGCAAATGGTGTGGTTATCCTGGATTACGTGCGCACAACCCTCTCACTTCTCCAATTACCCAGAGGTCTCGAAGAACGTACAATTGTGGTGTAAAACAACCTCCTCACTGTAAGATAACATCACACAAACAAGACCGCGAAACGCAGAGGCCCCATAGACACAGATGTATATGTAAATGGATATTAAAAGAGGGCATGCGTAATACAGTCCGTGCTCTGCCGGCTGTAGCGAGCTCATGTATGTAATCACCCGAGGAGTCCGACTGACATTCAGAGAGGACAGGTGGTCGGGACCCTGTCTTCTCTAAAGAGGTTTGGACAGGGCCCGTCATGGAGTACCAATTACGCATTTCACATCATCATGTTTTCTTTGCTTTTGAAGATTTTGAATAAATTCTTTTTCATATGTGTATAAAAATAAATCTGCAACAAGAGGCGCACAATTTGTACCCATAGGAATCACTACAACCTGCTTGTAGAGATTCTCACCAAATCTTACATAAATGTTGTCCAAGAGGAAGGACAAGGCACTACATAGGTCGCTACATGTCCATGATTTGTATGATTTGTATTCTGTAGCGGAAAAGAAACCCTTTGATTCAGATGTACAAATATAAGTTTTCCCCTCTCAATTATAGCAACATTTAATGATTTTGGACAATTGATCATTGATCTTGTCGTGAGGAAGCGTGGTGTACATATTTGAAAAATCGTATGAAGAAATCGTATTGGCTTGAAAATTTCTAGATTTCATTTTGTCAATCACATCCCCGGAATTTGTTATAGACCAAAATAAATTTACATAATTCCTGTTAAGAACAGTTTCACAATATTTTGCAACGTGTTCCTTTACCGCCGTGAGGGCTGACGTCAGATTTCTAGACAAACTTGTAGTTGAGCAGTTATTAGAATTAGCAATGTATCTAAATTTGTAAGGAGATTTGTGCAGTTTTGGTATGCAGTATATTGTAGGAAGATCCAATTTAGAAATAGGGATGTTGAATGAAGAAATTTCACTGTTATGTTTGCTCAAAATGTTAGGGACACTTTCATTGCTTTTAATATAAGTATTTGTAGACAAAAGTTGATATATAGTAAAGTTTTCATATGATTATGGTGTTGTTGGCTGCTTTGTCTGCAGGAGCGAAGACAAATTTTTCATGTAAATTACGTAATTTGGATTTAAAATATCTTTCAGATCTAGAACCTGGATTTTCAAAAAAGATGAGGATTTTTGTGGAAGTTGTCTATTCGAATGTCAGTAATGTCCAAAATGAGGGTTTTCCAGTCATTCAGAGAATGCGATTCGACTCCTTCCGATTTACACCATCGTTTGGTATAGTTATCTAAGGTTTCCTTTAGTACTTCGCGACATTTAATAAAATCTATCTTGGATGGGATTCTATACTTAGGTCCTTTTTTGAGAAGACCACGGAGCTGCCTGTCTTGGATAATTGAAAAGTCACCTGTAATAATATGACCAGCTGGTTTATATAGATATTCAGATGTTGCACATTCTCAAGAAGCAGGATATGATTCAAGTATTTTAGGATCTGATGTAACTTTGTTGTAGTTAAAAACGAAATTTCGAATAGGTCTCTTATATTTGTAACATATGTGTAGTTCTCTTAACTCTGACTTATTTAAATCTAACATCACTTCTTCTCCATCATGTTCTTGTGGTAATCCTTTTGAAGATGCGTTTCACTTTTTATTAGAATGTCCTAGATATGTAAATCAACGCGATTCCTTGATTGATGAGCTCTCAAATTATATACCCCTAACTAGTAACTCTAGAGCAATTGTTATTAAGAGATGTTAATTTTGACGATGAAACAAATTCAATAATTTTATTATCTGTGCAAAAGTACATTAAAGCAACCAAGAGATTTAACTCACTCAGAGGGTCATTTTCCTTCCTTTCTTTATTTTTCCACTTTTTCTTAATAATTTGTTCATATTTATATATATATATATTGTTCTTAAATATCATCATCATCATCATCATCATCATCATCATCGTTATTTCAAAAAATGTGAAGATACCACTTGTCGCCATATTTCTATGTATCATGTATAGGGAGAGGGCTTTACATAATGTTGGTAAAACTTGTTGCCCAATCCCTTTTCGTTTTATTGAAATAAAATATGTTTAAACCCAACCCAGTGATACATCCCAATCTAATAGGTTTCTTATACTTGTAACAAATAGGTAGCAGGACGATCCGTCCACAAATAAATCCGTCCCCAGGTCTTTCCGTCCCCAAGACGATCCGTCCCCAGACAATCCGTCCCCAATGAATATGTAGTATAGAGTGATAATTATCCTTAAAACAACTAATTGCACTTTGGGTTGTTTTCGATCACCGTCTACCATTAGTTTGACAATTAGCGTACTTTCATTCATTCAATCTTTATTTCCTCTTTTGAAGAGATCATTTTACAATACATACAAATACATTACATGATAAATAAATATGATTCAATTATGAGAAAAGAAGAGAAAAATATAGTATATATATATAATTACATATAGTAAATGTCCAGAATTATCAGTGTTCAAATTGAGTAAATAACAGATCATTTAATTGCTAACATATATAGCGTACATACTACGTACATCATGTACTAATCAACCTCTTTCTAAGGTTATAAAGACCACACAAGTGTTTTATAAATCTAAAATTTAGAAATCGAAATTCAATTAATTCAATATCATTAAGATAGGTTTCCACATCTCTTCCAAGCAGAATGGAATAGAGATTAAATTCGTCATACGAACAAAGTTCAGCACAAAGCGCAAGATCAAAATTATCAGTAACACACGCCCACCACTCCTCGCGGGCATCCATTAGCCCCGGGCATACACATGTTGCATGATAAAAAACATTTTCAAAATTACGATCGCATATTATGCATGTCTGAATTGTTTCACTCGGCGGAAATGTACAAAGTTTTACAATGAATTTACATAGATTCAGTTCTACAGTAGTCTTCGCAAAAGACCAAAAAGTAACCGGGTCATTATCATGAAAGACGGAACAAAATACAGAAAAGTCTGGGTCAGAGGAAATACGAGTATCCCGTTCTTCTGCGTAATAGGCGGAAGTGGTATTTCTGACTATCTGTTTCCATGACAACTTATCTGGAAACGCCCCGTCTCGTAACCATGACTTCAGGTAATCAGACAAATTGTATTTGTAAAGTAGACCTATGACATCTGGTATAAATCCGCGCTGTTTCATTGACAGACCTTCAATGAACGAGAAGAGTCTCAACAAAAATATTTTCTTTGGTTTCATATTTTCTTGGAGCCGACAAAGTCTTCCAAGAAAAAGAAGCTTACGCGCGTCAATCTCACAAAATATGGGAAACAATCCCAGAAGGCTCTTGACCATATCTGACCTTGTTCGCTTGGGAAGATTCAAAATATTCTTACATACAAAATGTTGGACTATACCTAATTTCTGAGTATCATGCGTAGAAATATCATTCCAAAGTTCACAACCGTATAACAGAGATGGACGTACTACTGTTTTGTACATATGAGACAAGCTAAGGGGACCTGTCTGGGACATGAGCGTATTATTGATGGAAAAGTAGAATTTACGTCCCTTTTCACAACCAAGCGCTATTCTATCACTGCCATTACATCTGGTATTTATAAGTATACCCAAGTGATTGTATTTATCATTACATGGAATGACAACTTCACCTAATCTCCAGACGAATGTAGCATGTAAATTTCTACCATTTGCTCCTATACAAAGTATGCACGATTTACTAGCATTGAAACTAAATCGCCAACGCTTTGAATACGTATATGCTACATCTAGCATTTCCTGTAAGCCTACAGGCGATATAGCTATGCACATAATGTCGTCTGCAAGAGTCGGACAGTTGCTGATACAATCAAGTAGGTTGTCTCTAATTCACATATTAAATCATTTATAAAGACCAGATACAGTAAAGTAGAGGTGACCCCACCCTGACGTACTCCTTGTAAAACCGGAAACCAACCTGATTGGGTATGATTAACAACCACAGAACTCGTCGTATTAGAATGAGTATCCGAAATGAGTGACCATAACTTTCCCTTAATACCAAGTCTGTATAGCTTAACGAGTAAAGCTTCGCGCCAAACAGTGTCAAACGCTTTGCGCGTATCCAAGAAACAAGCATATACATTGCTACCATTCTCTAAATTGTGTAAAATTGATTCCTGAGCATTGAAGGATGCTGTGAGACAACCGAGACCAGATTGGAATCCCTGTTGTTGTGTGTTAGGGAAGTCAGGTGGTAGAATACTTTCCATACGTACTTTCAAGATATGCTCAAAAGTCTTAAGCAAACATGATAATAAAGAGACAGGTCTGTAATTGCTACACAATTTCTTATCTTTTGAGCTACCCTTAAAAATAGGAACAATAAGACCTTGCTTCCACTCGGTTGGTACTTTCCCAAGGCGTACTAAAGACCTGAAAAGTAATGTCAAACAGTCAATAACGTAATCACCACCATATTTAATATGCTCATTGGTTATTTTGTCATTGCCAGGGGCTTTACGTGTTTTTAGTTTTCGTACAGCATCAATTACCTCATCACGAGTAATAATGCCTCCGGGAAAATCATCTTCATTTAAAATATTACATTTAATACGTTCAAACTCTGAATCTATGGATTTCTGAAAATTCGAATCATAAGAATCCTGACATGGAGTATAGACATTTTGAAAATAATTCGCGAATGCATCGGCGACACCTTCCGGATCGTTCCGGGGTTGATTATTAGTATCTAACACCTCAGGATAATGACGTAAGGTTCGGGGTTTCTGACGATATATCATTTTCCAGAATAATCGCAGATCGCATTCGGCCGCTTCGTCTAAGTCGCGAAGCGAATCTTGCATAAACTGCTCATGGGCGTGATCGAGAGCATTTCTGAAATTTCGCTTAGCTCGCTTATACTCGCGATATGACTCATAGAGCATCCCTCTCGGGCGACCCTCATCCATCCACACCCTGCGCTTGGCTCGCTCAATAATATGAAGTTCTTTAACACTTTTTGTCCAATAAGGACATTTATGTGGGTTATACCCTGAACTCGGAATAGCCTTTTTAGCGCATTCTCTTAGAATTTGGGTAAATTCTGAGAAAAATTGGTCAATTTCTGATACCGATGTCAAATCGCGATCTTTCAGTTCAAATAACTTTAAATGGACGGAATCACGATACTTATCGATATCGAGGACGGACGCTCTATGCCAAGCAGGAAGAGATGTAGTAGATCGTGTAATATAATGCCTAAGACAGTCAAATTGTATCTCAACAAGTATAGGTAAATGATCAGATGTCATACATATGGATCCCTCCTCAAAAATCTTGTACGACAATAAATTGTTGGAATTAGATTTTGGAACAAAAATATAATCCAACATAGTTTGTTTTACCACAAATGTATGCGATTCCCCTTTAACATCAACATCGATCATAGGGATACACAAATCACATGCTTCTACAAAAGATTTCAAAATTCTACATTTGGCAGAATTAACGCCATATGAATCTAAACAACTGGCATTCATATCATCGGCTAATACTACATTACCGTATACACTGTAATAATTGTATAAACTTTCCAAGATGCTAATATGGTGCATATATGAATCTATGTCATTTTCTGATGGCATGTAAACACCAAATATGTATATATAATTACGCTGGTTATCAACAAGCTGAATACCGACAACTCTGTCGGAGTCGTTACATGAAATCTCAGTAACTGAAAAGTTTAAACTCTTATTGACCAGGATAGCCACACCTCCTTTTCCTATAAAGCTATTACCGGAATCATAGTTACTTTGGTCTAGTTTAACGTAACCATTATAGTTACTATGCATAGAATCAAAGAAATTAAAAGAGGATTGTCGGAGCTTGTGCTCTGATATCACAGCTACGTCACAATCAGTATTATCTAATAAGGAACATAATGATACCGTAGATGATATAACACCTCTAACGTTCCATGACATAATAAGAACCATGATAAAAATATAGTGCAAAACTAACATTAAGGGATAAGATTTACCACCGAGTCTGGAAGTTGTACTAAACATACTTTCACTCGTCAAGATCATCGTCGTTATCGTCATAGCATGACCTCAAGTAGTCCCGATCCCAGTTTTCCTCCTCATCGTAATCACGACCTCTTTCGTTACGTTTGTCCCATTGACTACAGCTTAACCACCGCCTGCATCTGACGCCATCGGGCCAAACCCTTCACTATCGACAATTTGACCTTGTCCAATCGGAACATTTATTTTCGCAGAACAGAGTTTGGAGCGATCTGATCGAGGATAAAACATAAGAATATGTGTTACTGTCACGCCTTTATTTCTTAAGTAATTAACCATCGCATCCTTGTTCGTAAAATTTTGAATAATAACTTATTTTGAGAATTACACTTATCTAATTTATTTCATAATTAACTGTCTTTCTGGATATTTGTATTTATTATAAAAATCTGCCATTATGACTATTTGTTAATTATGAAATAAAATAAATAAGTGTAATTCACAAAATAAGTTATTATTTAAAATAAATAGGCCGTGTTTGATATCAAAATTATTGGCATGAAATTATATACTTGAAAATTATGTTTTCACCTTTCGGTAATTACATGTATAACTAATCAATGTTCATATTTAATTAAAAGAAAACTCCATGGCATGTTTGATTACTCTAAATTTATTTGGTCAGAGTTTTGACACTTAATTACTTTGATGTCAACTTAGCTTGAACATCGATTTACTCGTATCAATTTATTTGTCTATATATCTAGATCTTAACAATAGTGAATGTTAAGAAGGAAATTGACCCTTTCTGTTATCGCATTCAAATCTTACGCAAGGTGCGATACGCTTACGGCTTAGGATAATTCCGAAAGAAGTATATTAAAAAAAATGAGGTTTATCTTATCAACAATTTCTAATTTTAAGCGCTCAAAATTTTCTTTATTTGGACTTTTATTTTCTGCTGTTTAAGTTTTATTATGTCAATAAGCAAGTAGACGGCTAAACAAAATAATTATATTGACTGAATTATGATAATTAAACTTCGGACGGATCATCTACGGGTTCCGTGGACGGAATAACCAAGGGGACGGGTCGTCTGGGGACGGATCGACCTGTGGACGGAACGTCTAGAAATCTAACAAATGAGAGAAAGTTTTAAATTCTCAAAATATTGAGGAATAGTACTTTGTACGCGATCCCGAAAGATATTAGAGATGTTTAGAAGATCGAAATTTTTGTTAATAAATGGAATTTTTATAAGTCGTCTTTCAGGGAGTATCTTTTTAGCATGATATCCCACCCATTCTGCTTCGTCTTTCGGTATCTATTAGACATAACTTTGATGTTTATTTCACAGTATTTGGCTATATTTCATATTTTGGATTGCGAATCACTTAGGAAAGTTAAGTACTCGAAACATTCATGCCTGGTTCATGCTTCAACGGGGTAAGCACGATGTCCGACATTGACCCTAATTTTGAACATTATACTTCATAGGATTTTGAACTGTGATTAGACAATTTGATACGGTCTGTACGGAATAAGTACTCTATTTTTTGTAAGCAATGCGTTTTTCAATACCTTCTAGCCCTCTGAATACTCCAAAATGGGAGATATTCCGCGAAATACCTGCAAAAAAACTAGATATTTTTTTTTATTAAATTAGCAATGGCCGCATGTATTGACTAAGTTGAAAAAATTTATTTGTAAAAGATAAAAAGCAGTATATATTTTTGTCATAAACATTTGATCTTAGTTAACGAATGCGACCATATCAAATTCTTCCACAAAAGTCTTTTCTTGCAATTGTCGCATTTTGTCATTATATTCAAATGGTACTTTGTTTGGTTATATTTATCTTTTCATTAAAAGCGATAAACATTCGTGTTTTTCCATGAGAATTATAAGTATTTCTCATGAAATTTAATTCTAGAGAAAGAAAAGCCAGGGCCGATTAATGGGTCTAGTCGCCCTACCCTTTATCTTTTCTTAGATGATGCTATAAATTTGAAGACGTAAGATTTTAAACCAACTAGAAATCTTTTTTTTTTTGCACGAAATCAGACAGAACAGCTTGTAGTAATTGTTAATGTTTTAACTCATACGAAATGAGAAAATGTCAACAGATTTTATAAAGCTTTTAGTCAATAATAAATAATTTGTCAAGCTGAAGTCAATTGTTATGCATTTGTGAGCATTTTCTAAAGAATAAGTTTTAATCCTGTTATGTACAAGTTGGCTGCCAAAAAAATGTGATCCAACCAGAATATTTCAAACCGTGGCAATCTTAAAGCACCAGACAAGTGTTTGGGATAGTTAATCGTCATCAATGGTACTTAGCAGGTGTTTTCATAGACAGCCTAATGTATTTTAGTAGCACCTTCTAGTTTTATATTTTAATTTCAATTTGAGCATTTACTGTGCAAAGAGTGCGCGGCATCAGATTTCTAAGGTACTAAAATAAAACGAAACAGGAGAGATAAATCTTACGTACTTCGAGTTAGCGCTAAAAACAGAAGTTCTCTCCCGTCCATTGTTAAAATATCTCTATTTCACCTATTTCTCAAGATTATGATATGTGATAGCCCTAGCCGAATTGACTAAATCATCAAAACAACGTTATAGTTTCTTTCGCCTTGAGAACTCAGCAACCATTCCTATATCATCAAAACGTTGTTTTGATGATATAGAGAAACTTTGGAAAATGTGACAATAGTTTAATTTTATTTTTCTTGATAAAGGCCTGCGGCCGAAACGTTGAGAGTTGAGCTAATAAATACAGTTTATAAATGTAAATTGACGTACCTATGGCACGCCAAAGTAACAAAATTTGATAAACTAGGTTTCACAGCTGTCAACCCTAGTTTACACATGGAAAACCTGATTTTCCGAGTGTAAACTAATGTTTACAGCTGTAAAACCTAGTTTTTCTCCTGTGAAACCTTTTCACTCGTACAACCAATATGGCACGCCAAAGTCACAAAAATTTCGTTTACACATGGAAAACCTGATTTTCCAAGTTTAAACTAGGGTTTACAGCTGTGAAACCTAGTTTTTCTCTTGTGAAACCTTTTCACTCGTACAACCAATATGGCACGCCAAAGTCACAAAAATTTCGATAAACTAGGTTTCACAGCTGTAAACCCTAGTTTACACATGGAATACCTAGTTTTCCGAGTGTAAACTAGGGTTTACAGATGATAATGATAATTAATTCTAAGTGTCATATATTTTCCTATTCGGTTATTGTCTGTCTTCAGAAAATAACCGGATAAGAAAATAGCTGTAAACCCTAGTTTACTCATGGAAAACCTAGTTTTCCGAGTGTAAAGTAGGGTTTACAGATGATAATGATAATTAATTCTAAAGCCCCTGTCACACTGTAGCGAGTTCAAGCTACGAGTTGTGGCGAGTTACAACTCGCCACAACTCGTCATTTGTCGCATGGAACTCGTGTAGATGTCTTCACATGTCGAAGAAATGTCGCCTCATGTCGCCAGAACTCGGCGTGAGGCGGCGAGAATTTTAAACGGTTTAGAATTGTCGTCCGAGTTTTCATGTCGTGTGCATGTCGAGAAGATGTCGAACAGAGGTCGGACAGATGTCGCATAAACTCGTACAGGCATCGTGTGCCTGTCTCCACTTCTCGTCGCTTCTCGCCATGAATCAAACTCGTGCGAGAAGGACCGAGTTTATATACGAGTTAAAACGACATGAGTACGATGTATGCACGACATCATGCGAGTTGTACCAACCTCTTCTCGACACCTGCATGACTTTGTACGAGTTCTGCTCGACATTGTCTCGATATTTTCTTGAGTTTTGCCGAGTTGGGTACTTAAATCCAGTCTTCCTCTGCAGCATGCATAAATATTTTCACTTTCATAGTATAGCAATGATAGAGAACAAAAATAAAAGAGGCCCAGGTGGGCTGACATGTTCAAGACGTACACGAGCTTAATACACATACTAACTCCAGAAAAATCCAATTAATCGTGATAAGTTTGTCCATGTAACCTCTTACATCATTTAGTCCTACTAAATCAAAAAAAAAAAAACAAAACAAAACAAAACAAAAAAAAAAAAAAAAAAACAAACAAACAAACAAACAAACAAAAATAAATAAATAAATAAATAAAAACAAACAAAAAAAAACCCAAAAAAAAAGAAACAAGGAATTGAAGGAAACAGTCCCATCTTTCATATATGGCAGGTTTATCTTCAAGTTGGTATAAGACATTGAGCACCTAACCCGTATACGATCTTGTAAGTCCATTTTATTGCATTTAAAAAATTAAAACGATAAATTTATGAATTATAATTTTTCAAGCTGACAGGATTAAAAAAAAATTGATAACTGTAGACACAAAAAGTTTTTCTATTCATAATCTGGTTGTATTGAAATAGATTATGGAAAAGAACAAATTTGACAACTTCCCCCTTCCTTTGGCGGAATAGTTAGTACTTTATGGTACATTGTACGTATTATAATTTTCAGCTTAAATAATATCGAAAGTTATTAAAAAAGGAAAGGAGAAGACCTCAATTTTAGCATGTACATGATCAAATTCAAAAGAGTCCATAATCGGCTCTTGAATATAACAATCTTGAATCTGCACCCATCTTGGACTCTCAGATTCGTTACTTTTACTAATAGATCCTTTCTGCGATTGTAGAAGATATTTTTTCAACAGATTTTGCATCACCCAGAAGAAGATAATTAAGAAATGAAGATGTATCGTGTTATTTTCATTTTTTTTAAAAGCTTGTACAGACCAATTCATTCAAATTTTCAGCAGTCTTGATGAGGAAAACGTGAGTCGATACACGTAAATCATACAAAAGGAAAACATCTTGTCGACGGTCAAAATGCTACAATAATGACAATACCAATTCATGTCAAGTGCTTTCAGATCGGGTGAGCTAAAAAGACTTAAACACAAATTTATACCAAATTCATCATGTACATAATGTGTTGACATAATTCGTACACTTCTCGTACTCAGCTCGTCATAACTCGTACTTATCTCGTGCTTAACGCGTAGGTATATCGCCACATCTCGTATAAACTCGTACTTAATTCGTATCTTCTCGTACCAAAGTCTTCGTTTGTCGAGAAGATGTCGTGTACAAATCGTAGAGTGTCGCCAAGTGTCGTACTGTTCTCGTAGAGATCTCGAGCAAATGTCGAGCCCATGTCGTAATCACAAAAATTTAAGACTAACTCGGGGACATTTCGGCGAGTTATAACTCGCCAGCACTCGTACAAAACTCATAGCTCCAATTCGCCACAGTGTGACAGGAACTTAAGTGTCACATGCATTCACAAATGTAATCCTATGTTTACATATGTGAAACTAGGTTTTGCACGTGGAAAAGTATGTTTTCATATCATTTTGGGTAGAAGTTACAACTATTGTTAAAATAATTAATTCTGATAATGATAATTAAAATGTTTGTTAAAGACAATTTAAAATAAGTGTAAATAATAATTCCTAATTTCTTTTAACAAAAGTTTTAGCCAATCAGATAAGCTGTCTCTTTCTGGTAATGCTAGTTTTACCCAATGATATTGCTTGATACAGTCTGATAATGGAATTTTTCCTAGTTTGGTGTGCCATACGTATCAATACAATCAGGACTTGAACCGGAATCTACCTAACTACGTAGAACAATCTTGTGTTTATGAAATTTCCACTGCATGGGAAATATACTATCCATTGTGATTATGCAGATCATGTCTACACAACCCTCGGTTATTCAAATGATCCTTATCAATATTTTCATTGAATGCAAATTATAGTATCAACACAAGGTCAGGACATGAATCTGAATCTCCCCATGATAATGGGGTGCTCTACGTTAAGCTACCTTGAGTGTTTAATACATGGTTATTTGAATTACTTAGGGATCATTTGAATCCTTAAAGAATTTATAAAAACAATGATCAGCTTCTTTCAACAAAACAGTAAATATTTTATTATAAATTCAGACGCAACCTTTTCGAAGCTTTTTAATATTAAGTATTGCTCTGTGAGGATAATTATCTTTATCGTTGTTGCATGAATATAGAACATCTCACTGAAAGGTGACATCACAAAGAAGATAGTTAAACGCTGTGGCCTCCTGTAACACAGATTCTATGTAAATGGATAAAACCATTTTGTGGCATGCGTATACCAGTCCGTGCTCTCCTGGCTGAAGCAAGATCAAGATCAATCACCTAAGATGTCTGTCCAACTTTCAGATAGGACGGAAAATCAAGACCCAGTCTTCTCCGACGAGATTTCAACAAGGCCCATCATGGAGTCCCGTCGTCACGGTTGACCATTGTGCAACTTTGGGAAAGACATTGGTACAAAACTGTACATTGGTCCAGTACCTGGCCCAGTGTTTTTGTGATGACTTTAGGATCATATCCTTGGTTAAGCAGGCGACCGACTATCTTCTTACGTTTTTGGTTGACGTTTGATCTGCCTTTGATCCTTCTGATTTTGTTTATCAAGTCACCGTAAAACGAAGGCAATGGAATTACCAATGATACATACTCTGGTGCTGGAGTTGTCCCAGATTTTGAACGGAGTTCGGAATAGTTATTGTAAAATTTACAAAAAGATTTAACAAGTTTGTCATATCTAAATCCTTGACTGATAAGTTTCTTAGTAATTTGTTTATTTATATAATGGAAGTCCGAACCAAGTGAGCAAGCTCTAGTGTATCTTATGAGCTGAGAGATGTAAATGCCGTACGGTGGCAATCTTGGAACATCGCCATCAAGCCAAAGAAAATCAACTATGTTTTCTTTTATCGTATATCTTCGTATGAACTTTCTGGGATTAAAAATGGCTGTTTTATAAAAATAATAAAAATGGTTGTCATGGTAACATATGTTCCCAATAGCCTTTTCATGGTTTTTGAAATAGCTCTTTCTGTTGGATATATTCCAATATTTCTTATATTCCAACATTTCTTATCTGTTCATCATGATGCAAAAATTTTGAAAATAACTCTGAAGTTGCAAAATAAGTAATATTATAGACTAGGGTTACCGTTGCAAATGTGGCTTATGAACATAGGAACAAGTGGGTTTGTCTTGAATTTGCTTATTCTATTAAATAAATTCCATTTTCTTATCATATACCCATCAAGAACGACGGGAAATTAGAAAATACAAACAGCATTTTGAAATCAATATATCAAAATTAGCTAATTATGTTGTCATGGTAACCAGCCTTTATGACAAAATCAGACACTACAATTGAGATTATCTAAAATTGTTGTTCCTAATCTTTAGGATGCTTAGAAATTCTTTTATAAATGTCGTATATAAACCATATCATAGAGCTTCAAAGTAGCTCAATTTTGCAAATTTCGCAACTTTAAAGGCCGTTGCCATGGTAAGCAGATGACCTAGATATACAATTTTGGTCTAATTGGTGGCTGTTGCATGCACGTAGGATATGCTTACTCTTCTCACTCCCATATTGGAACTTCGCTTCTTTTCATATGGTGGATTTTTTGTTTGTTTGCTTTGGTTCCTGTTTAATCCTGATTTTGTATGCATGCGGTTTCTGATTTCTGAATTATCGTTTTTGTGCTATATACAGAATTGTCATTACCTTTTTTCATTGGTCCCTACTTAAGTGTGAAATAACTTGAAAATCGGAGACCATATGTGCCAAAATTGTTTAAATAATGTCGAAGGGTTCCAACCCTATACCTTCTTGAAGAAAATTCCAAACCAATTTTCATGAACCAGACACCAAAAAATAATTTCAGTAGCGCCCTCTTTAATTATTTAAAGTTAGATTTGTACATTTACATTACAGAGAGTGCGCGTCTCCAAATTTCCTGTAGGGTTGATTCAGTAGCATATCCAAATAAAATCTATGTTCAAAATAGCATTGGAGGGATGGTGCCAAGTTGTTAAACTCCTTTTATTTCGATATGTATTGGTGGAATAGCTAGTTTCTGAAATAGCAAAAAAATATATAGGATGTCACATTGATAAAAGGCCAAAACCAAGCTTCTTACGGGTGACAGAGCTGGAAAGAAGTAATTAATACACTTGACAAACATAAGGTCACGGGAAACGATTTTAACTGTTCCACACTGCAACGTGAAATAAGTGTTTATATTAATAATGTCAAAGTGTTCCAACTCTAAACTTTCTTGATGAAAATTCCAAACCAATTTCCATGCAACAGACACGTGTTTCGAATATTGAATTCTCATAAGTGATGCTTCCAGCGGAGCCACCAAAAATAATTGAATGGTTACAGAGAATTGCTTTTAACAGTTAATATCGAAAAAACCAAAGTATTAGTATTTGGAAAGAGCAGATTGCCTAGAAAAACAGAGTTTAAGTTAAGAAATATTAAAACAGAAATTGTAAATGAATTTAAATATTTAGGTGTTATTTTTTCAAAGTATGGATTATTTTTAAGAACAAGAAGATATGTTGTAAACAGAGCTACTTTAGCAATGTATGGTATTTTAAAGAAGTCTAGGAAACTAAATTTATCAAAAGACTGTAAAATGGACCTTTTTGAGGTCTGGGGCTTTCAGAATTTAGAAATTATTGAAAAAATGCAATTGAAATATTGTAAAATTGTACTCAATCTGAAACAAAGCATTCCAAATTATATGGTTTACAGTAGATTGAATAAAAAACCTATAAGTATTCATGTGAAATTTAGAATGTTAAATTATTGGTGTAAAATTTTGAACGGAAAACAGTCAAATTTATCTTGAATCATGTATAATCTTATGTATAACATGTCACAGAAAGGATTTTTGTTCAAATGGGTTAAGTATGTGAAATTATTGTTACAAAATTGTTGTCTAAGAGAAAGGAGGGGATCTCCAACAACACTAGGTTGCAGCACCCACAGCAAAATACCAAAACACCCATGTAAAAATACAGAACAGACGCCCAAAGAAAGAGACGCAAAAGGGACAAGGAACACCAACTCACACCATAGAAACATGAAACATAAAAGACTACACATAAACCAACGCGACCAATTGTCAACCGGTGCCGACTTAGGACGGCCATCTGCCACGTAAATAGCAGACGGTGTGGTTATCCTAGATTACGTGCGCACACCCCCCCCCCCCCCACTATTCCGATTTCCCAGAGGTCTCGAAGAACGCACAATTATGGTGTAAAACAACCTCCTCACTGTTAGATGACCACACACAAACAAGACCGTAAAACGCAGGGGTCCAAGCAATACAGATAAATATGTAAATGGATATAAAGAGAGGACGTGCGTAATACAGTCCGTGCTCTGCCGGCTGTAGCGAGCTCATATATGTTATCATCCGAGAAGTCCGACTGACATTCAGAGAGGACAGGTGGTCGCGGCCCTGTCTTCTCTAAAGAGGTTTGGACAGGGCACGTAATGGAGTCCCGTCGTCACAATTAGTCAAAGTGCAAGTCTTAAGAATGCGCTCGTACAAGACTGTAGATTGGTCAAGTACCAAGCCTAGTGTCCGTTTGGTGACATTAGGATCATATCCACGGTATAAAAGGCGTTTGCTGACTCTGACGCATTTTCGATGAATATGCTGTCTACTTTTGATCCTTCTTATTTTGTTAATTATGTCACCATAAAATGCAGGTTGTGAAAAACCTAAAATAATATACTCTGTTGCTTGTATGGGTCCGAATTTCAAAAGAAGTTGATCATAATTTTTGTAAAATTTCCAGAAAGTCTTTACTAGTTTGTGAAAGCGAAAACCTTGACCTAAAAGTTTCTTTGTAATTTGTATATTTCTATTATGAAAATCCAAAACATCAGTACATGCTCTAGCATACCGGATGAGCTGTGAAATGTAGATACCGTATGACGGTAATCTAGGGACATCACCGTCAAGCCAGGGGAAATTTACTATGTTGAATCCAAAATCATCTCGTTTGTCATATACACTTGTATGAATTTCTCCATTGACAATTTTGATATTTATGTCCAAAAATGGTGTTTCTATATCTGTCACGTTTGCCTTGTTAAGAGTCAATTCTTGTGGATAAATAACATCTTTATACCTTTCAAAAACAGGATTATCGATAGTAAGAATATCACCCAGATACCTAGAAGTACCAACGAAGCATTTCACATCATCATGTTTTCTTGGCTTTTGAAGATTTTGAATAAATTCTTTTTCATATGTGTATAAGAATAAATCTGCAACAAGAGGCGCACAATTTGTAAATAATATTTGGTTGGAAATGAATGCACATAATAATGTATGGTAAATAGATAAAGTGAAACAGGTTTTGAATGACCATTTTCAACAAGAATGGGTATCAGATTGTTGTAACTCAAGGCACATCTTACATATTGTTCACTAAATATGATTTTTGTATGCTTTTTAATATCTTCAATAATCTTTCAAAGAAAATATTTCAATATTAGTAAGATTCAGAACAACAACAAAACTATCCACTCTTAACAAACTATGTACATTTATAAGGCAAATCAATTCTATTGTATGTCTCCTGGTTGATGATGTATCTCTTTTTCCATAATTATTTGTCAAAATTATTATCATTGTAACCTTTCACGCATTAATTAATATTGACTGTATAATTTCATATTCTCCATGTTGTAATTTTGCAATTGTGATAATAAAGAAATTGGAAATGGCGACTTAAATAATTAAATATTAAACAATTAGTCGGTCCGAGTAATTTATTAACTAAAAACGAATTTTAGATTGAAGAAAATTGCCAAAAAAATCAATCAATCAATCAATCAATCAATGAAATAAAATGCAAAAAGGTTACATTTCAAAATGCAAATCAGGAAAATAAGTTCAAAATTCAAATAAATTAAAATATAAATTATTACATGAAAATTATTTCAAAGATTCATAAATATGATTTATACAGGAAAAATATGGATTTCAGATAGTTAACACAACTAAATAAAATGTAACAAAAAGTAACCTTTTTCTTCATTACAGTAGGTTTGTGCATCTTCCTCGAGTTTTTCATTTCACATATTTTTCGGAATACTTCGGAATTTTATTCATTCCGAGGTTCGCAACCGTTCCTATGGAAAATCTAATGATATTGCCTTACCTTCTCGGCTTTGAGACTGAATAACTGATCGGTACTTCCTGAATGTTTATTTGATTGATGGACTTGCTACCCTTTTGTTGATCGCTATGGCATGTTTTACTTTCCATTCTGATTATAATGGTGCTGAAAAATGCTTGTTTGAAGAAGTGAAGAAATGTTTTATTATATTTAAATATCCAAATACCTTTAATTAAAGTTATCATAGTGTTGTCTCATTGGATTAAAATTTTTGTTTATTCTCATATTAAACGTCTTCAAATTCAGTATTCAATAGCATCATCGGATAAATTTGCAGCATGGACCAGACATGCACGTTTCGGGTACTCAACCCTCGTCAGTGATCCTCGATCTAAACAATGTAATATGGCCAAAGAGGGTGAAAATTATTCTCAATAATTTTCCCGCACTTTGTCAAATGATATTTCCTTAATACGACGAAGAATCCCGAATGTTCCGAATGATTAAGTTCTGTTGTTCGAGGCGTTGGTAAAAAGGTACATTTAAGTTATTTATTAAAAAAAGAACGACCACAAATTTGAAAGAATATCTTTTTTATTACATTTTTATATCCCATTATAAAGAGGAACATTTGCTGATTTCAAATATGTAACATATAAGTCTGTATCTTCAATATTTTTTTATGTTATGGCGGTTTTAGTACCCCCTACCGTCCATGTATTCATAAAATTATTTTTTAATATTTTCTTAAAAACGCTGAATACAAATCTGAGAGTATTTTTGCAATAACTCAAGACAATAAAGAGCTACAAGGTAATTAATACCCCACCCCCTACCCCGAAAATAACATTTCCATTGAAATGGTATGTTTCGTCTGTTAAAATATTAATTTTTTTTGTTATAAAACAAGATTATGGTATTTTTTTTAATAATTCAGCTGTAGTATGTTGAGATCTGAGCAAATCTATCTAAGTGGACAGCAAACTCAAAAACAGAGAAAATAGCTTAAAGATACACCCCAGCCTCCCTTTTTTCGAGTAGGGACAAATAGATGTCCCATGTCTGGGACTCAAAGACTTTTATATTGATATAGGGTATTAGTACCCCAAGTATAAATTCCTTGAGCAAAACTCTTTCATTTAACATGACCTTGATTTTTTTACCTATGACCCACTGTCAGGAAACATTTAATTTTTTTAGATTTGCATGGGCATAAGATTGAGGAATGATTGTAAAGACTTGCAAATAAAAAAAGATATATATATGTTACAGGGAATAAGTGTAATCAGGGATTTCACGTAATTCCTGAAATTTAGGGATTACGTGTAATCCCTGAATCGATTAGTCATTACATGTAATTCCTGAAATTGACCAGTTATTTCATGTAATTCCTGAATTTTTCATGACTTTTTACACTTATTTCCTAACCTGAATTTCGTCTTATTTTGACCTTGAAATCAATGATTTTTCGTTCATTTGATGCTGAATATCCTATCTACCAAGAGCAAAGAAATTTTTATGCCAAATAAATGAAAATATCTGAGCTAGAACTTGTCATTTCTTGCAGAATATTGCTCAAATTTCGAAGTCCATTTCTTATTATTTATGCAAATGGGCATAAAACCACAGTATGTTTATACATAAATCGAAAGTATTAAACTAAAATATTGGTATTTAACCTTCATTTTCTTTTCTTGTTGACGCACAAACGTAAAAAATATGCCGAAAATGTTTTCCTCTGGAAGAAAATATTGGATTTAGAATGTTTTGATTTTTTAAAATTTGTAATATCTCGTAAAGATTAAAGATAAATAAAACCGATTTATTGGCTAGACAACGAATACCCCGCTCAACAGCAAGCACGAGCACAGTGGTCAGTATTCTAAATCAATTAGGCATCCCCCTTACTTTGAATATGACTTAATACTTAGATTTTAATTGCAATAAAAGAAAGAGGGGATCTCCAACAACACCTAGTTGCAACACCAACAGCGATTTCCCAAAATACCCACTGTAAAACACAAAGAAGACACGCACAGAATGAGACGCAGAGGTACAAGGATTACGTGCGCACAACCCTCCCACTTTCCGATTACCCAGAGGTCTCGAAGAACGTACAAATGTGGTGTAAAACAACCTCCTCACTGTCAGATGACCACACACAAACAAGACCGCATAACACAGGGGCCCAAGCAACACAGATGAATATGTAAATGGATATAAAAAGAGGGTATGCGTAATACAATCTGTGTTCTGCCGGCTGTAGCGAGCTCATGTATGTCTTCGTTGCTTCATAAATTTCATTGATATCGGTAAATAACAGTTGCAAAGACAATAATTTGGTACGAAATCGATTATCATTTTTGGACTTTGGTGCCAATAGCTATTTAGAGTAACATTGTCCGATCAAGATTCTATATATACAATTTGCATAGTACCTGTAAGTTAGAAAGATTGATTTCGCACATCAGTAGGCCAAAAATATATGTAAAACCAAAATATGCTAGCTGCAAATGAGTTTTTCTATCTTTTCATTTCACTTTCGATTTTAAACATTATCCTCCGTAAAAATATATCTGATTTTTTTTCTTGTTCATCGATGGGATAACACATTATGAACTTGAAAAATATCTATCAAATCGCAATTTCATAATTTTTATAAGATTTAAGACAGTCAGGAAATAAGTGTAAAAATGCTTAAATATTTTAGGAATTACATGTAATCCCTAATATTTTGGAGATTTCACGTAATTCCTAAAATGACCAGGAATTACACATAATCACTGAACCTTTCAGGAATTACATGAAATCCCTAATTACACTTATTCCCTGTAACATATATATCCAACGGGGAGAAGGGTTTCATCAGGATCTGAATGAATAACAAGTATTATAATTCATATTGCAGGAAATTTTGCAGCATTCGTTATTGAAATTAAAATTTAAAAAAAATCAATTGACATTAAATCATGTTTTCTAATATCATTTCTATATTTTGAAATGGAAATTAGCGAATTTATTAAGGTTGATCAAAAGAATTGAGGAATCAAAAGTAAGACATGGATTCCTGAAAATTTCTCAAGAATATTATGAAACAGGTTGCTGTAACTTTCTATATAGACATGGCCTCAAACAGTGCATGCATTTTATATATTCTTTTCATTTTCGTGCGTGAACATCGACGGCGGGTGCGGCTAGCCAACAGGGGATGCTTACTCCTCCCGGGCACCTGGTCCCACCTTTAGCTTGCTAGGGGTCCGTCGATGCTCAATTTGGTGCTCTGTTGTGAGTGCTGTTGAGATTATCGTCAGGATCTTCTTTAACTCACTTAAGTTGTATTTACATAACAAAAATCTGATCCATCTCGTTATTGTTAGTGAAAGTCAACAGTTCGGATTGATGGACAGACTAAATGAAACTATAAATCCCCTCTGGTCAGTGGGTGCATAACTTGAAACATGTTTTATATTCACTTTTCATTCATAGAATCTCACTCCCATATCGAGAGTTCGCTTCTTTTCATATGGTGGAGGCTTTTGTTTGTTTGCTATGGTTCCTGTTTTATCCCGATTTTGTATGCCTTCGGTTTCTGATTTTCTGAATTATCGATTTTTTGCTGTATACAGGGATATGGTCATTATCCATATTTGTGATTTAACGCCATGTTGTTTACAACATGTACAATCAGAATTAATGATAACATGTATGTCGCCTGTCCCATGTTTAACCCTAAAATTTAAGATCCATGTGGAGTCTCACCATCCCGGACAGTTTACTTGGATTTATACGGTGTATTAATCAAGTTAAAGTCATTTGTCGATAACAGACAATCGGACAGACGGTCAGATGCTGGACAAAGTAATTGCCATATACGTCGTCCTTGTGTTGTTGGCAACATAATTAATCTAAAAAATCATTCCAAGGAATGCATGTGTCGCCTGCGAAACATAGCGACACTTAGGAATCACTTTTATATAGGATGTGACATCCAAGTGTGACAGACAGACGTACAACGGACAAAGTGATCCTTA
>VSWD01000014.1:44586618-44611760 GCA_033119305.1 Pinctada imbricata
ACGTTCGTACGGAAGCGTATAAGTGCCACTTTATTTTCTTTATTTTTTGATTTTCCGACTTTTAATCTTGGAATTTCCAACATTATTCTTGGAATTTCCAACTTTAATCTTGGAATTTCCAACTTTAATCTTGGAATTTCCAACTTTAATCTTGGAATTTCCAACTTTAATCTTGGAATTTCCAACTTTAAAGTCGGAATTTCCAACTTTAATCTTGGAATTTCCAACTTTAATCTTGGAATTTCCAACTTTAAAGTCGGAATTTCCAACTTTAATCTTGGAATTTCCAACTTTGAAGTCGAAATTTCCAACTTTGAAGTCGGAATTTCCAACTTTAATCTTGGAATTTCCAACTTTAATCTTGGAATTTCCAACTTTAAAGTCGGAATTTCCAACTTTAATCTTGGAATTTCCAACTTTAATCTTGGAATTTCCAACTTTAATCTTGGAATTTCCAACTTTAAAGTCGGAATTTCCAACTTTAATCTTGGAATTTCCAACTTTGAAGTCGGAATTTCCAACTTTAATCTTGGAATTTCCAACTTTAATCTTGGAATTTCCAACTTTAAAGTCGGAATTTCCAACTTTAAAGTCGGAATTTCCAACTTTAATCTTGGAATTTCCAACTTTAATCTTGGAATTACCAACTTTAATCTTGGAATTTCCAACTTTAAAGTCGGAATTTCCAACTTTAATCTTGGAATTTCCAACTTTAATCTTGGAATTTCCAACTTTAAAGTCGGAATTTCCAACTTTAAAGTCGGAATTTCCAACTTTAATCTTGGAATTTCCAACTTTAATCTTGGAATTACCAACTTTAATCTTGGAATTTCCAACTTTAAAGTCGGAATTTCCAACTTTAAAGTCGGAATTTCCAACTTTAATCTTGGAATTTCCAACTTTAATCTTGGAATTTCCAACTTTAAAGTCGGAATTTCCAACTTTAAAGTCGGAATTTCCAACTTTAAAGTCGGAATTTCCAACTTTAATCTTGGAATTTCCAACTTTAATCTTGGAATTTCCAACTTTAAAGTCGGAATTTCAAACTTTTTTCAGAGGTTTTACTATGTGGTCAACGCCTTTATATTAAGTGTACATATGCCATTTTGTTATCACAACTGATTAATAATTATAGAGTTTTCTATTGGAAGTACAATTGAATAGGATTTGAACGTTCTTAAATGTTTATTTTGGCGGTGAAATACATTATATGACTAGTCCGCATTTATTGTCCATTACAACCATTCAACGTGTTTGTGTATTGACACTTCAGATCTTACAGATAGATAACGACCGCTCAAGATTTTATCTGAATACAATATAAAAATAGCCAGCCCAAATCGGCAAATGTGCATGCTGTGACATTTAAATTCATCCAATTATAAAAGATAGATATTAAAGGATCTATTGGAAAAAAAATATATCAACAAGTGCAAATCTAACGTAAACTGCCAAACTCCCGACAGATCCATTTACGTTACGCGTAGGAGTCACGTTTCTTATGTTACAGCAGTTATGGCCAACAGCTAATTTCGGGAAGGTCACAGTCAAGGCAACATTATTAAAATTTTGATACTATATGTACGAGAAAGATCTTGTCACAAGTAAAATACATGCCGAAAATGATCATCATACCTCAAACGGTTCACTACAAATGAACAATGTTAAAATTTTTTAATATAGTCCAAGGTCAATGTCAAGGTCATGCGATAAGAAATATTAGTACGAACAGAAAAGCTTGTTAGGCCATAGTAATTTAATATTCTGTTTAAGTCCCGAACCTTTTCTATAATTAAGGTACGGTAACCCTTAATTTTTTTTATAAAACTCACTATTATCTCCTAAAATTAAAGATGGAATAGGCATTTCATATATTGATTAAATATCATTTACACATTTTTTTACCCCCAAAAAATGCATGTTTGTGAGGGTGTGTGTGGTTTTTTTTTTTTTTCTTTTTTTTTGTCTGAGCAAAAGGTACCCGCCCGACGTAAAACAAGTTTTACTACTAGTATGGCTATACAAGGAATACACTTGCAAAAACTGTGAATGGTCTTCGCTAAAGTTTTTTTTTAATGTAGGTCAATGGTCAGGATCGAAAGTTAAAAATAAAATAGTACCAAGAGAGCACCCATACCAAATATGAGAGCCCTGTCTCTTATGGTGAAGTAGTTATGTTTCTCATATGTAGGTCAAAAGGTTATGGTCAATGTCAAATGGTAAAAAAAAATGACACCACCCGAACAGTACACATGTCAAAAATGAGTCATATATCTTATGGTGAAAAAGTTATTGCCAATTTTAGTTTTTTGACGGACAGGAAAACAGGGATAGACAGTCAGCCAGTCAGCCAGCCAGCCAGACCGACCGACCGACCGACCGACAGACAGACAAAAATGGTTATTCCTTTAGGGCAACTGCCATTTGGCGGGGCCCTTTAAGCTGATTAATGTTAAATTTTTGAAGGACAGACAGACGGACGGACGGACGGACGGACAGACAGACACAGTGATTACTAATTCTATGCGGGACCGTAGGTAATCAAACGATAGTACTAAAGACTTTTTGATTTGCTGTGCAGAAATTAGCACTTTTTTCAGGAAGGGGACAACCCCTGAAATAGAATACATGAAATAGCATTAAGTCCCCATTCCATTATCTTCTACCTATTTGATAAACAGTGCTAACTGAAAAAAATTAATTTCGAGTAGTCACTCATGAAATGAGATGAACGCACAAAAGTAATTAGAACGGATGTGTAAAAACATTATCTTCGGTAGTTTTGTTTTTGATATTTTTTTTCTTTTCAATATCTCGTAAAAGCATCATCTGCTATCCATGAGCATCTCTTATGCACAATGAAAGTATGTCTAGATTCTAAAATAAAGTTTACTGTCACCTTGACCTTTGACCCTTGACCTTAAAAACTATAAGAGTTCATCCCTGAGGGACCATTTGTGAAAGGTTCAGTGATCTTTTGATATTTGCTATGCCTTCTATTCTGTTCACAAATATCTTAAGCTTAAGCCTTTGACCTTTGACCCTTGATCTTGAAAATAAATAGGTTTCTTATCTCCCCATGGACTCGAACATTTGCGAATGTTTTGATGTTTCTTTTATAATTTCTTTGGCGTCTATGCTGTCCACGCGAAGTCCACTGTGACCTTGAAGTTTGACCCCTGACCTTTAAAATCAACAGGGTTTATCCTCTTTCAATTAGAAACATCTATGAAAGGCTGGATATTTTTCTGATGTTTACTTTGTCTTATATGCTGTTCACAAGAAAATTCGGACACACGCATCCACACCCACACACGCCCTGACGCACGGCAACGATAGTGGGCGTTGACCGGACAAGTTGGGCAAAGTCTTATTTGAAGTCGGAGTTAGTCGTGGTTTATCGGGGTTAATTCGAGGGAATCGAAATTCTGGTTTCAATAAACAGTTTCGCATAATTTCTAACCTCATTCAGCCCGGTCAATTCGTTTACTCATGCGTTGGCCAAAAAAGTGAAGGTATGACAATCCCTTAAATGATAAGACCTGAGCCTTAAGCCCACTTCACACTTTCACGGATCGGTCCACTGATAGCTACGGATCGAGAAAAAATTTACATCCTTATCTATCCAAAGGAATCTGTAGCTCGATCGTCGTGGCAAGTCGTAGCTATCCTTGGCAATCCGTAGCTATCCGGGATGAGACAGAATGTTTTGAACATGTTACAAATTTTCCGTGGCTCTGCTACGGATAATTTTGTCGTAGGGTGTCTTAGCGACCAAAAGTGGTGTCGTAGCAACCCGTAGCGCATCCGTAGCAATCCGGTACCATTTTTTGTGATGAAATAGCCATACGACTCTACTACGGATTGCTACGACTCCCCTACGGATTGATACGACTGACCTACGGATTACTATACGGATAGCCACGGATTGTGTCTTATATTAAATTCAAATCTATCAGTACTCTATGCGTTTTTCGGTCAATATACGAGTTAATACTTCAACTATTCAATTTCAGGTAATGATATAAAACCTCAACATTTCTATTAAACAATTGACACTGTATCAGTTTGAAAACATTGGGTGTTTTAGTAAATAATTATTGTTTAAATTAAGTACACAGGAATTCAAGCCATTCCTACAAGCGCGGATCCGGAGGGGTTGGGGATCGATCCAGACCCCCCCCCCCCCGTTGGAATTTTCGAAGCATAGTTAAATGTATGAATATACATTTTTTTTAGGGTGCAACATCCGTTTAACTGGCTACGCCAGAAAAACTCAGTTTGTAACCGTAAAATCAGCATTCACCTACTTGGTCAATAATCAAGGGTAACTGAAAAAGACACGAATAGAGGATTTCATTCCAATTCTGAAAAAAAAAATGGCTGGCTCTCTATCGCTCGCCATTAATGTGAAAATTCAAGATTTTAAGCTTTATGTTCGCTATTGTTCGCCAGTTATCTGTTTTATTCATAATAAGAAACAGAACTGACATACGTTAATCAAGGACTCTTTTTTTTTCTTTTATCATTTTTATGCCCTGTTCACACGAGTGCGCATTAAATCTAATTCGCATTAGATTTGATGCGCTTTATTCTAATGCGAATTAGATTCGCATTGCGTTCACACGACACATTCTAATGCGCATTAGATTTTGGTTCATTTGCACTGAGAGCCGTATACATTAGATAGTAAAAGGGTCGAATGCATGCCTGTATGTTGTTTTGTTATACCCTTGTCAGTATCCCTATAGAAAATCCCCATAGGAAAAATGCCTATAAATTCGAATATTTGACCAAGCGGTCAATATTTACATCAATATTGGCCCTAGGGCAACATTTCAAAAAATATTGACCGATTAGCGGTAAATCCTTTGTGACGTCACGTCATTGATGACGCTATTAGCTCTACCTATTTTTCCGCGCTCTTTCTCTTATAGATGAAAATGAACGTAAACATGTCGGGCTAATCGGTTCGTTACTGCAGTATTGATGTAAGGTATAACAAAACAATTATTGACTGGGAATTCGGGCAATATATGATTTGTTGGACCTTCAGACAAAATATAGCCCTCGGCCTTCGGCCTCGGGCAATATTTTATCTTCAGGTCCAACAAATCATATATTGCCCTCATTCCCAGTCAATAATTGTATATTGCTCATGATAATATTACCTCTTCGTAAGTTGGGCTTATGCATGCATTGCATGACGTCATTGTGAGATAAAATGACGTCATAATATAATGTTACTCTACGTAAGTTAAGAGACGCAGTACAGTAACTTATAGAGGGTTCATTGTGAATGAAATAAAGTATTTTTACCTCTTATTCTATGTTTCGTGGTCCAAGGGTGATTAAAAGTGCTCAATTATGATGGAAATGTACTGTAGAATTCTAGTAAATCATATACGCATGCGCCAGATTTAATGCGAATTAGATTCGCTTTGCGTTCACACGGCAAAATCTAATGCGCATTAAATCTAATGCGAATTAAAGTAATGCGCATTAGATTCCTCGTGTGAACGCAGCTAAAATCTAATGCGCATTAAATTCGATTTAATGCGCATTAAACCCGTCGTGTAAACAGGGCATTATTTATTCATTTTTCTTTTTTTTTTTTTTTGCTGTTCAAGAAATTCTGAATTTAGGATCCCCCTGATAAAAAAATCCTGGATCCGCCCATGTCCTACCAATCCGTACTGAACCGTAGCTAGCCTTGTGCGAATCGTGGCTATCCGTACCCGAGTCGTGGTAATCCGTAGCAATCCGTACCTATCCGTATCTATCCGTACGCGTGTCGTAGCAATCCGTATCTATCCGTACCTATGTCGTGGCAATGTCAGGACGATATCCATAGCAATCCTTAGCTAACCGTAGCTATCCGCTCTCGATTTGTTCATGTATCAACCCGTAGCATTCTGTACTGGAGTTGTGGGTCCATGGTTCATCGAACATTTTGCGTCCCGACTCGCCACGGATATATCTTTTGTGGAGTCATAGCGGAGTCGTGGCTCGATCCTTGGAAGTGTGAAGGGGGCTTTAATCTTCATACTGTATGCATGAAAACTAAAATCATGGCATATTACAAGGTATAAAAATCTGTAAGAAATTTGCAAGATTATGGGAAATTTTCATTTTTTTGAAACGCGTGTTCATTGGCAATGAGCTGGCGCTCAATAAGGGAGTCCATCTAATTCTCTTTTATATTTTGTTGATATAGATAAACTCTTTATTTCATATAAATTTTACTCTCCAAACATTTACGAAACGATGTACTTTCCGCTATAGAATTTGCCAAAGTTCTACTATTTTCCCCTTTGTCGAGCACATTTCTAAATCTTATTCTAAGTTATAGGTATAATCTTGTGTAAGCATGGTAAAGTGTAATTCTTTTTACCATGCATATACTTTGTTAGGTATATATTTTATGAAAGTATCATATGACGCTGGGTTTAGGGTGCGCGTCAACTGTGGACGTCATGAAAAAACTGTATTCTGTAACCAATGTCCAGAGGAACGTTCGATCCCGATTCTCAAGTCTGTCAGAAAACATTTTCAATCGTTAACTAAATGATCGTGAATGTTTCATATAATTAATCCTTGAAATAAATATGAGTCTGATTTATCAGTGAGGGATTCAGAGGAGGGTGCCCCCCTTTCCACCCAAAGTTGACTCAACATTATTTTGTGTGTGTGTGTGTTTTTAAGCATTAAACTTTTGAGGAAAATATTTCATGTTTGATTTTATAGCTCACTTTACATTCAGCCAAAGAGTGAAAAATTATACATTAATTAGTCCGTTCATTAATTGTGTGTTTAATACACAATTAATGAATGGGCTAATGAAAATGTACCCTTTGCATTCAGCTTTCTGTGCTGTTGTGTTGTGTGTGTATTTGTTTGTTTGTTATTGTTCTTTTTTTTTTCGTTTGTTTTTGGGGTGTTTTTGTTTTGACCTTTTATTTTGTGTGTGTGGGTTTTTTTTTTTTTTTTTTTTTGCTTGGGTTTTTCTTCTTTTTTTTTTTTTGCTATTGTATTCGAATTGATCCCTGGTGAATCTAGAGGGGTGTCGCGGGTGTTCCAATGCTCTCATAATGCAACCAGAATAATGAATGTTATGCAATGGAAATCATGGATTCTGAGACATTATGACAAATTTTACAGTTGTAAAAGGGAGGGGCGCACTCGGCGATCCATTTCCAAAATTTAAGAATAAAATCTTATGTTAATACAAGGGCTTATATAATAATCATCATTGCCTATTACATGTAGTACTAATCAATGCATTTCAAATATTATCAGGTGTATAGGAGATCCCCCCTCTTCTATGTAGGACCAAAAATTGAACAGCGAAACCCCAAGAGGTTTCAAGAGAATGTGATCTCGAGAAAGAAAGAAATCCTCTTCTGTCCGTCCATTTGGTGTCATCAATCGATCGTTTTATAGATTTTAATTTCTTCTTTTTTGGGGGGTGGGGGGTCTTGAGAGAAGGAAAGTAACTCCACTCCGCTCGCCGAGTCGTAGAATAAAACTTCCATTGTAAAACTGTCCGGCTCGTTACATAAGTGCTCTCCAAGCTAACATATGAAAATTTCAACAGTAAAGTACATCTAAAATCATATGCGTTGTATGCAATCATCCTCTCTTCTGAATATAAATTTGAAGTCTCCAAAAACACCAAGTCCCTTGAAATGTTGTCTTGTATTATATTTAACGTAGCAAGATGTACTGCTGAAATATTATTTCTTTTCCAGATACAAAAAAGTATATATGTCTCTAACATCTAAAAGAGAGAGAGAGAGATCGTTCTATGCATACATGTGTTAGGCACGGTCCATTTGATATTCAGGGGGGGGGGGGGGGGCTTGGGTTTTTTGTCGGAGCATGATTATTTTTTTCACCCCGGACCGGAGCAAAATTATTTTTTTCGCGCAAAGTTGGAGCAAGAATTTTTTTTTCAAACAATAGTGATGTGCAGTATGTTAAGAATGCTTGTGTTTTATCAATAGAAATTCTTTATTTTTACTAAAACTCTGAAATATGAAATATTACTAAATATTCAAAAATTCACTTCACTTCTAAGGAACAGAGATATAAAATTTTGACAATATAATCCTCCGTAAACAAAATTTATATATTAAGGCACAAGTTAGAGGGTCGGAGGGGAGGGTCTTCTAGACAAATGTTCAAATTTAGAATTATTGTATACAATGTATATAAAATGGTGAAAAATTTAAGTTCTCCTTCAAAGTTTGTATATAAAATTAGACTCTATGGTGATATGCATTTATCATGTTTATTAAAAAAGCAATAGTAATACATTAAACATGTTATACATGTATTGATAATATGCTTTCTTTTGAAATAGGAACTTTGCCATTAAAGAAACTATGTTTGATAGAAACATATGGTGAGCGAAAACTTTTTTTTATATAAATTGAAAACTAGCTGGCGAGCGTAGCGAGCCGGAAATTTTTCAGTAGTTTTAAGCGAAATTTTATGGTAAATCTTCAAATTCAGATTACTTGTAAGGGCAAGATTATTTTTTTCTGACACACCATAAGCAAATTTATTTATCTCATCAAAATTCAGAGCAAAATAATTTTTTTCGATAAAAAAAACCAAGCCCAGCCCCCCCAGAATATCAAATGGACCGTGCCTTAGTTAGATTAAGTATATTGTTAACATATTACACGAGTTTTATCAAGTTTAGTACGACATTCCGAGGATACAATACCCCCCCCCCCCCCCCAATTTAGTTTATTGGCATTGACAATCCAACGTAGTCTAGACTGTTGAGATCTATAAATTTAACAAATACAAGCTCTGTTTAATTGTGAAACATATAAATGTCCCCGGTGGCAGCTTTGAGAATACATTTGTATATTTAACCTGTTATCCAAACAGAAGGTCAAAATCATAAGTCATAAGTCACAAGGTCAAACTTTTGATACTTATGGCAATGGTATTCCAAAATGAGTGCATATATGAAATACAAAGGCTCTATCATTTACTATTCCAATGTTATACCAAGTATAAAATTTGAGAAAAGAAGATCAAATTTCAAGGTCTAATGTCACACTGTCAAAGGTCATGGTCTAAGATGAATAATCTTGCCATAAGTTATCTACATGTGAAATATGTCAGCTCTACCACTAATGGTACAAGAGATTTAGCCAACTTTTAAACTTATTAGTTTGCATCCCTTTTCCTTTCGTTGAGATATCTCAAAAGCATGACAAAACGTCTAAAATCCCGTTATATATACAACATAACATATGCATCACTTGAGCTGTACAAAATTTGAGGGCAAATCACGGAGAAATAATTTTTTTATGATTTTTTAAATAATTTTACAAAAATAGGAAAAAGTATGTCAAAGGTCAAGAACAAGGTCAAAAGCTCCAAAAAAAAAAAAATACTACAGAAAGATGGGTCCTCTCAAGGTGCTTACACATGCAAAATATGAAAGCCATATCATCTCTTTTTAAAATTCTATGCCCTTTCATTGAAAGGGAGAAAGACTGACGGACGGAAGGAATGACAAAAGGACGAATCCAACGCAATATGCCCCCTTGGTCTAAAGACCAGGTGCAACAAAAGTATATAAAGTTAACTATTAAAAAGGAAGGGAATTGTATTGAAAAAAAGTCGGAATTACCAAGATTAAAGTTGGAAATTCCGACTTTAAAGTTGGAAATTCCGACTTTAAAGTTGGAAATTCCAAGATTAAAGTTGGAAATTCCAAGATTAAAGTTGGAAATTCCAAAATTAAAGTTGGAAATTCCGACTTTAAAGTTGGAAATTCCAAGATTAAAGTTGGAAATTCCGACTTTAAAGTTGGAAATTCCAAGATTAAAGTTGGAAATTCCAAGATTAAAGTTGGAAATTCCGACTTTAAAGTTGGAAATTCCGACTTTAAAGTTGGAAATTCCGACTTTAAAGTTGGAAATTCCAAGATTTAAGTTGGAAATTCCGACTTTAAAGTTGGAAATTCCGACTTTAAAGTTGGAAATTCCAAGATTTAAGTTGGAAATTCCAAGATTAAAGTTGGAAATTCCAAGATTAAAGTTGGAAATTCCGACTTTAAAGTTGGAAATTCCGACTTTAAAGTTGGAAATTCCAAGATTAAAGTTGGAAATTCCAAGATTCAAGTTGGAAATTCCAAGATTAAAGTTGGAAATTCCGACTTTAAAGTTGGAAATTCCGACTTTAAAGTTGGAAATTCCAAGATGAAAGTTGGAAATTCCAAGATTAAAGTTGGAAATTCCGATTTTAAAGTTGGAAATTCCAAGATTAAAGTTGGAAATTCCAAGATTAAAGTTGGAAATTCCAAGATTAAAGTTGGAAATTCCAAGATTAAAGTTGGAAATTCCGACTTTAAAGTTGGAAATTCCGACTTTAAAGTTGGTAATTCCAAGATCAAAGTTGGAAATTCCAAGATTAAAGTTGGAAATTCCAAGATTGAAGTTGGAAATTCCAAGATTAAAGTTGGAAATTCCGACTTTAAAGTTGGAAATTCCAAGATTAAAGTTGGAAATTCCAAGATTAAAGTTGGAAATTCCAAGATTAAAAGTCGGAAAATCAAAAAATAAAAAAAAATTATTTGGCACGTATACGCTTCCGTACGTTCGTGATCCTTGAATTACGTTATTTGAATTATAGATGATGCAATATTTAATGTCGGATGTTCGGAGTGGGTACGTAGCTTAACTCAATACATTAACAACTACATTATAAACCAATGGGCAATCGATGCCGACTTAGAACGGTCATCTGCCACGTTAGTAGCAAATGGTTTGTTTAATGGTCGATTTGAATCGACCACTACTAGATTTGTAGACCGAATGTTGTCAATGGGAGAAAGTTCCTAATTGATTCCGTCAGATTCCACAATGCAATAGATCTACATTGAATTATTCTAATGAAAGAAACGTTTTCATGACTAGTAAAAAAAAACACGTGACCAGAGACAGGCATTCCGACGTCCTCGCATTTTATCCATTTCACAAAAATATGACATATCGTCATGACAACGCTTTGGTATCGCAATTCTGAATTTGAATATTGCAGATTAAAGTAACATGTACATGATATTTTCCCTTAAGTATAGGTCCACGTAAGAATCAGGCAGGAGTGATACAACAATTTGTTTTGCAAAACTTTTTATTTCTGTTTTGAGACATATATGTGGTACAAATTAAACATATTCCTTTCTCAAGGTTGCGATGATGAAGCGAGATATTCACATCATAATTTATAAAGGATTATGAAGGAAAATAAATGACGGGAAATTTTTTCAACCAAATTTGCTACCCCTAAAACTTTCTTTACCATCCAAGTATGAGGTAAATTCCTTCAGAACATTCATATGGAGGCTGATCTGAACGCATTTCAAGAGAAAAAAGTTCTGCAAAAAAAAATTAATGTTTTTAAACCGCCTGATCCTTAAGTAGACCTTTTTTTTTTAACTTAAAGATAAATTAGTTAGTGATACAGTGAACCCTATGCCTTCAAAATCCCTAATGACATTTTTGGATCCTTGGATCCATTGCAACAAAGAAATACGCGATCACAACGATTGGATACTAAGAATGCCAGGGGTGCCAGTGGGCTAAAAGTTTCTCACCGTCCAGCCGACTAAGCTGTTTCGTTGAAAATATTCCACTTTGTTTATTTTCTTATCAAAGACAAATTGAAAATTAATGAGCGATAAAAAATTCGATAAGACTGTGCGTTGTCACAAAATTTAATGGATGTTTTTAGAAGTTTCCCTTAATCAACACAAATAAACAAAATGATAAATGAATGGTGTAAGGAAAACAATGATAAATAAATGGTGTGAAGAAAACAAAATGATAAATAAATGGTGTGAGGAAAACAAAATGATAATAACTAAATGAAAAAAAAAACAAACAAACAAACAAACTGTACGCATCTTGGCACCAATCAAATACTTTTAAAGCTTCCAAACTTTTTGCTGAATCTTACAATAAATTAAATTAATCTTACAAATGTTAAAAATCATAAACTTCTAGAAGTAGAAATTGATCAACATAATGGTAATCACATAGATAAACTATGCAAAAACAAAGCATCGCTCCCATTTCGGGAGTTCGCTTCTTTTCATGTGGTGGAGGTTTTTGTTTGTTTGCTTTGGTTCCTGTTTTATCCTGATTTTGTATTCCTTCGGTTTCTGATTTTCTGAATTATCGATTTTGTGCTGTATACAGGGATATGATCGTTATCCATATTTGGCTCAATACATCTAATGTTAAACGCCTTCAAATTCATTAGATCACTGTTCATTTTTACCTCTGAATGATTAAGAATATCAGAAATGAATATTCTTACATTTTCATGAATAATTTTCACTGGATCGTAACATAAATGGTCAAAATGAATTAATTAACCAGTGAATAATGAGAATTTTTACTGACAATGGCGGTCACCTAGAAAATAGTGGTCATTTTTTATTTTTCAGGTTGGATCCATAGCTTATATCGTAAAGAATGACTGAAAAGAAAGGAGAGGATCTCCAACAACACTCGGTTGCAGCAAAAAGAAAAATTGTGCCAAGTTTCATGCTTTCCTGAAATTTTGCACAATTCATCCAATTATTTGCACGAATCAGCTGGACTAAAAGCAAATGGTGTTGTTAACTGGATAACACGCGCATAACTCTCCCTCCCGAAGAGATTGTCAGAAGCATGTTAAGCGAGGTATTTTGTGTAAGACAAAAGTTGCTACAAAGCACTGAAGGCAGATGAAATATGGCACATAATAAACAGCTTCTACAAAATGACAAATTCATGTCAAACCCATTTAACATATGGATTGCTAGAATTAATATTTGTATCTACTACCTTTTGGTCGCTGTTGATAGGAACGAGGGAATTTTGATGAAAACCGTTAAATTTTTTGACTTACCGTTGTTTGTATGTTTTGTGTAGTCGAAGCAGCAGTTGTTTCTGTGCTCTGTACAGTAGAATAAGGAGTTGTTAGCACGCTCTGTGATGTACTCTCAGACGGTGTACTTGTGGTATCACAATTAACAGTCTGGTAGACGAGTTTCAAAACTGTTGTGCCAGTAGAAGACTTGCAAACATCCATGTTGCAGTCAGCTCGTAAAACACAGGTGTAATTCTTGTTCCCGTAAATTTCGAAAGTTTTACAAGAAACTATTTCAGATGACTTACACAAAGTTAGGCATTCTAATTTGGATCTTACATTATAATAAGGAAGGTTGTTGTCCACATTCACTGTAGGGACAGAACACTTCTGTATTTTTACAAAAGTATCGGAATTTTCAATACAATACACGGAATACAAATAACAATAGAAAAATAATATCAAGAAAATATGTAAACTGTCCGACTCCATAATAAAATGTTCAACCTCATCAGCCGAGGGAAAGTTTTGCAAATATTCCAAGCATCGAACATATCACGTCAAATCTATATTTTCGCTCTGATGCGCTTCAATTGAAATATTTCAATTAGATAAAAAGGTAATTGAATCTATTTAACTATCGAGTTCTACATACAGCGTCCTTGAAAATCAATATGTGATTTTGTCGTCTACACAATAAACTCTTATATTTAGATATAAAACAAATATCCTGAAATTTCACTTTTTCCTCAGTATCGAATTATATTTTAAACAAATTTAGAGTTGAAAGCATTTCTCGATAAATGCGGGAAAAACAATTTTACGCATGGCTCCATATTTGCTAATTTTCACACCTAATGTATCTTCAGTGACGGAAGTTGGTCTTATTAAGGACTAACAAGTATCAATCACGTGACGAATTTAGAGTCTTCATTGTTTATTCAGTATTGATTGTTCGATGATCTGAGATTGTCGGAATTCCAATGGGGACCAATTGTGCCCCACTCCTTGCCGACATTTTCCTTTACTCGTACGAAGCTGAATTCATTCAATCTTTGGTCTCTGAAGGGAAAAGATACTTAGCTTCTGACTTCAACTTCACTTACAGATACATAGACGATGTGTTGGCCATCAATAATCCAAAATTCGCGGATTACCTGAGCAGTATCTATCCTTCGGAGCTTGAAGTCAAAGAAACTACAGAGACAAATAATTCAGCATCCTATTTGGACATAATGTTGTCCTACGACACTGATGGTTACATGAACACCTAACTCTATGACAAACGTGACGACTTCAATTTCAGCATTGCAAACTTTCCTTTTCTGAGTAGCAACATCCCTTCATTGCCTGCTTATGGCGTGTTCATATCTCAGTTGATACGCTATGCCAGAGCAAGTACCAAATATACGGATTTTTTTTTAGAGCTAGGCGTCTTTTAGATAAGCTTCTCAGTCAGGGATATGTTTGTGACCGACTAACATCGTCACTGAGGAAGTTCTACGGTCGATATGGGGAACTCGTCATACACTATGATGTCCCACTTTCCAGAATGGTGGATTATATTCTGTCATAGACCATTTGAACCATCCAACCAAAGATTGTACTCTATATCTTCCAAAATGGAAGTAACCGGATGTGACAGTTCTACCGAATTGAAGCGACGGGTGTTGCATGCAAGCAGGAGATGCTTACTCTTCCTGGGCATCTGGTCTCACTCTCATATCGGGAGTTCGCTTCTTTTCATATGGTGGAGGTTTTTGTTTGTTTGCTTTGGTTCCTTTTTTATCCGGATTTTTGTTTGCCTTCGGTTTCTGATTTTCTGGGTTAGCGATTTTGTGCTGTAAACAGGGATATGGTCATTATCCATATTTGTCATTAGCTGATTCGTCCCTGTTGGAAAATATTTGTATTATTGGAACCAGATAAGTATGAAGTACTGATCAGTCAATTAATTTATTCAAAGTGACATCACTGATTAGCCATTACTATGAATAACATAAAACAACTTTTAAAAGACTTTCTTAACCAACGGTTTGTATAATCATTAACGTTTCTTTACCGCCTATTGCCGTGAAATCAAGTTAAGAAGATTTAAATTTTACAAAAACAAACGAAAAGGTCTTCCATAAAGGAAAATTATCTAAATCTACATGTACGATATTATCCGAATGTCATAAAAACATTTTGCTTGGTTCTGACTTCATGGAAACTTTTTCACTTTTGCACACTGGCCAACCGTGAAGATGAGACCCCATCATAGGTACCGGCCGAATCTCACCAGATAACACTGGACCCTGATCCTTATTCTTCAAATAAAGCTTATCGGACTTCTCAGATGACTTCATATAAGCTGGCACCGATTAGCAGAGCTCAAACTGTTATATGCTTTTATATCAATTTATATTGTTATTTCCGCAGCAAAGGGACCCTGCGTCTTATTTTTCCTTGTCTTCGGATATTTTTGCGTGATTGTTGACGTTTTTATTACTGTAGCAATTGCTGTAGCAAAGGGACCCTGCATTTCTGTAGCAAAGGGACCATGCGTCTTATTTCTCGTTGTCTTCGGATATTTTTTGCGTGATTGTTGACGTTTTATATCTTAGTTTCAATCTTGTATGACATGTTTTGCTGCTGTTGAGATATTTTCTTTCTTCTTCAGTGACGGAAGTTGGTCTTATTAAGGACTAACAAGTATCAATCACGTGACGAATTTAGAGTCTTCATTGTTTATTCAGTATAGGTTGTTCGATGATCTGAGATTAGCTTATTCGTCCCTGTTTTTGTAAAATATTTGTATTATTGGAACCAGATAAGTATGAAGTACTGATCAGTCAATTAATTTATTCAAAGTGACATCACTGATTAGCCATAACTATGAATAACATAAAACAAAACCATGCGTCTTATTTCTCGTTATCTTCGGATATTTTTTGCGTGATTGTTGACGTTTTATATCTTAGTTTCAATCTTGTATGACATGTTTTGCTGCTGTTGAGATATTTTCTTTCTTCTTCGTGAGTACAGTTTGAAAATATATGACACAGTGTCATCTGTTATTTAATACAGCTGTAACCACATTTGTGTGTTTGCGCGTATATATGTTGCGGTGTTTGTAAGATATGTGCTTACAAGTAACTCCAGGTGAAATGATATCTGCTTTTATGTGCTTCTTGTTAGTCACTGTACATGTATGTATGTGTTGTATGTATTACATATATAGACTAAAAAGAAATATATAATACAAAAAATACAGCTGTAATTTGTAATTCACATAAATAAACAGAGGATCAACCAAACAAAGCTAAATTGACCACAGCGGAAGGCACACGTCTGGGACAGAAACAAAACTAAGCGGTTCAATACAACAACATATAACACAAACTCACACCAAAGAAAGACAAACGATCAAGGAAAGACACATGAATGAAAAACGTATCAAATGGAAGGAGAAGAAGTTATTTTAAAATATCATGGGCATAATGATAAACGTCCTTAAAATAAATAAAATCATATTTGCAGCATGTACCAGACATCGAGTATTGCCCTCGTCAGTGATTATTAATCTAAACAATGAAATATGACCAAAGAGTGTACACGTTATTATGTCCAAAAATGTACCGAAAGATGTAGCAGGATGGATGGGATATGAGTATACAGGATCCAGGTGTTATAAATGTTAAGGAATTTTTACAACAGAAACTGTCAAATGTGTTGAAGAAACGATCAACAGAAGTTAAACTTTGCTATATGGGCCCTCGGGGACTCCTGGTCTGTCATCGGTGACACTCTCCAAGTGGTACAATTGTTAAACGTCTTCAAATTCAATTGCATCACTTAAGAACAGATACATTTGCAGCATGAACCAGACATGCACGTTTCTTGTACTTAATTCTCTTCAGTGATCCTCAATCTAAACAATGCGATATGACCAAGGAGTGTGAAATTTATTATGTCCAAGAATGTACCAAAAGACGTCGCAGGATTTGTTGGGGTATAATGCTACAGGACCCACGTGTTAGGTATTTTAAGAAATTTTGATAACAGAAATTTAAAAATGCGTTTAAGAAACGGTTGATCGAACTTGGCTACATGTGCCAATTAGGTTTTCTCCCTTATTCACAGAGTCATCCAAAATTAAAAGAAAATCTTTAATTTGATGTTCATACTGTTACTTCTTGGGGTTGCCTTCTAATATATCTTTTGTAAAGCTAATCCTACAATTTAAAGTGGATATACATAATTGCTGATGTAATAATACGGAAGAGTGAACAGATAAATCGTGCAATTCGATACTTCATCCAATGTTTTAAAAAGCCAGACAGTCTATTTTCCCAGAATGTACAAAATTGTCATGTAATGTCATGAATATAAATTCCATTTTGCAATATTCGCTCAAAAGCTTTTATCGCCATTGTGCATGTTACGGACGAATCATGTCATTCAATTTATTTCCGAATAAAAGGAAGCCCTCTATATCTGATGTTAACAATGGAACCTTAGAAAACCATGATAAATATTAATAGCATTTTGAGGAAATTTAAAAAGAGTTACAAGAGCCCCGGGAGAGCTCAGAAATTTGTAAGTAAATGGAATTTTAGAGTGAAAACTGATTACTAGTGATTATAACAACATTTCGGATCAGTACAATTGCGCAGCAGATCGGATGTAATGATGATAGGAATTGATAAGCATTCGAATAAATTATAGTATTTCCGCGTTGCACAATTCAGCATCAATGTTTTAGATATAAGGCATGGATTAGATAAAACTTAAATTTGAAATGATTGATACATTGGTCAGTAATTAATTCCTTATCATTAAAAACAATTGAAAAACGACATACAACTCAATGGTTTCAAATCAGTCTGTCTCTATCATACCTTAAGGAATGGAGAGTCCAAATAGGTCAGAATCATAACTAGTGTGTGCGTGACAGAAGTGTGTGTAAGGGTAAAATACAATTAAGCTAAAATAAGACGAAAATAGCAAAGAGCAAGAAAATAAACAAACGAAAAATAAAATGCAAACAAATTTCAACGTTTGATGTTACAACATTAGACAGAATCAAATCAAATATGATATTTCTGATTCCAAATTAATTTACTAATAGTGTACAAAGATCAAGAAGATCAAGAAAACAGTTCGTCAAAACAAAAATCTTATTTCTACAATTAAATGCACTTTGATATTGATGAATTCATGTATTAATTTTGAAAATGAGAAAGAAGTATACTTAAAAGTAATTATATTTAAAATTATTTAAGGAGAAATAAATTGTTTATTTTAGAGGGGGACAAAGAAGATCTCCAACAACCACAGCGGATCAGTACGTCAAATTCTATAGCATCATTTAAGAACAGATCCATTTGCAGCATGGACCACACATGCACGTTTCAGGTACTTAACCCCATGCAACATAATAATACCACCAACACAATAATGCTAATGAATTTGAAGACGTTTAATATCTATACCTCCTTGAAGAAAATTTCAAACCAATTTGTTATGCCCTAGACACGTGTTTCGGACATTCAAATCCTCATCAGTGTGATGCCTCCAGTCAAAACGATTTCCAGGAGTCATCAAAATTCATTTCAGTAGCGCCCTCTGGTTTCATTTTTAAAATTTAAATTTGTGCATTTACTTTACAGAGAGTGTCCAAATTTCCTGTACGGTCGATTCAGTAGCATATCCAAATGAAATATAGGTTCAAAATAGCATTGGAGGGATGGTGCAATGAACATTTTTGTCCTGAACGTCGTTGACTTAATTAGATCATTTACATACTCGTACATCAATCAATGAAAAATCGGGATCGTTACTGTTAAACGTAGAACTGTCTCTGGTATGTTCGTTTATAATGAACACAAACGCATATATTGTAATTTGTCATATTAATGTGATAAACCATACATCGTATGCAATACATGATATATGATTATAGAATAATAATACATTACATTTGTAAGTTAAATGAGCATTCATGATGATGATAACACATGATTGTCTTATAAGAATAAAGTTGAGTATTTACCATAGACCGGGATATATAAATAGTTATTAAACGACAATATTTGAGGTAAGGGGCACCAGCAGTTTTCAAAGATGAATTGATTACAAATTACATTGTTTATCGTGGGCTATTCTATTCTGCAGGTGGGATCTCTGCCATAAGAGGAGTTTCTTGCAGATCGTTTTCATTCTTTTGCGTCATTTCTACATTTTCCTTGATTTCTTCATTGGGACCCCATAATGGCGTTGGAGATGCTATGAGTCGAAGCCGCTGAAATAAGTTAAGATTTCCTCTGAAAAGGCTTTTACAAATTCTTTTAAATGAAAAATAAAAACTTCCTAGAATAAATATTTATGGAGGTACTTTTGCCTCAATTTTGGACGATATGGTTTAGGAGCGTAATCTTTACAATACTTTAATGGATCAAGCAACGCAGTTCAACTTTTAGATTAAGCTTGTATGTCTATCAAGTATGAAAAAAACGATTTCAAATGACGTTTTTGTACCTGCCATCGAAATGTTTCATTAGCTTGAAACATTTCTTTCCAAGAACTGGAACAAACCTGATAGCTTATAATATTCAGTTGACTGAACAACAAAGACATATAGGCTTGCTTCATCTACATGTTGTTTTAATGCAAGGTGACGCTACTTGATATAAATAAACACCTCTAAGTGCTAATCTAAAATATCTGTTAAGTTAATACCCCGATGAGCAGATCAATTAAATTGTTGTCATCATTACTGACACGTAAATTCCTACCTCTATCACAGAACCTTTGGCTCTGACTAACTTCAGAAGAAAGTAAGCAGGAATTGGCGAGAGAACTATCATTGTAAGCACCCAGCCTATAGCCTGCGCGTAGAGCGGGTAAGGCACTCCTTCAACAACCTCTGGTTCTTTGTATTTGATCATTCGATAGAGGAATAAAAGCTGACAAGATAAGTTGGTAAGAAAGAGATGTAAGTTCATGAACTCGTTCATAAATTATGTACTATCATCATACCATCATCATGTAAAGTACTTCATTTCTAGTGGTGAAAAAAAACTGATCACATAAGTCAAAACAAAACACTCTTGCGGTAAAAAACAACACTCGGTTGCAGCACCCACAGCAAAGCTCCAAACACCCAATGCAAAAAAGAAGAATAATAAACAGAGCAGACACCCACAGAAAGAGACACAAAAGGGAAATGGAACACCAACTCACACATTCTTCCCTGTGGCATTACATGTAGGCGGCCGGTCGATAAATGACTAACTGTAATGATTATTTTCCATTGTAAGATATTTCATAGCTATACTGACCGATATAAGCAGTGGCGCACATATAACCCAGCAAAACCACCAGTAAATCTTGGGACGAAGTGGCCGTCCTAGCATGTACTCTATGTCATTGATGAAGGTACGGGCACCTAGTGAATGATATTTTATATAAATCGACATTGATACTCACGGAATAATACATTAGTATCATTATCATTATTATCATTCAAGAACACATTATAACCATAAATAAAAAACTATGAAATAACTCAATGTCATTGATGAAGGTACGGGCACCTAGCGAATGATATATAAATGTATATAATGAAATATATGTAAATCGACATTGATACTCACGGAATAGTACATTATAATCATTTACACATTATAACCATAAATATAAAACTATGAAATAAATAAACGAAGAAATTGTTTACCAGACTTAATCATTCTGAATATCAATAGATAGAGCATATGATTTTTAAAAGAAATGTATTATGAAGATTTTTTAAAATCATTATGAAAAGAAAGTACTAGTGTTTATTATTCTTACCATATACCCACATAACAGCGACACATTCACATGATGCCACCACCAAGACGGAGTAATCGGCACCGAAATGGTCCATTATGGTTACCACACAATCACCCGCCTGAAGAAAAACCAAAACTCTTATATTTTGTAAAACTTGAAAACTTTAGTAAGATATTTATAGATGAACACATTACAATGGCTGTAAGCGGACATTATAGGAAAAAATTAATTGTGGCTATATTTTACTAAATCTTGCGCACAATTTATCAAGTCGTTCCCTGAAGCTAAATTGTGCGAACGATTTAGCTAATTCATGGCCACAGTTTATGTTTAATCGTTCCCACTAGCAGAGACAACAATAAATTTGTTGAAATTATCAATATTGAAATATCTATTCCAACGTAATGATTGAGTGTACCATATTGCATTTTAGCTAATATTGTCTTATCAGTGATGTTCCAGGTCGAAAGAGGGGAATTTGAAATAGCAAATATATGATGAGTGAAATTTTAATGACATGGATAGATAACATGCTGTGTTTGTATTTTAGCCACATGTTCGTCATTTTTTTTTTGGTTTTCCCTGCAAGGAAACAGGCTCTATTATGCAGGCATAATATCAGAATGGTCATTGTCCTTATCAATAAAAGAGTCCCGATAAAATAATTGATTTCCTCAAACAAGTGAACATCGAGCTCTCTATAGAGAGCAAGGCACCGGTATTTATTTCAATCATGCTTTCACTTCCATTTAAAGCAGTAAAAGGAAGTCAAAACAAAATCCCCTTAATTAGAAACCGAAAATAATAAAGAAAATAAACGTGCAAAATCATGAAAAAGGAGCAAAAGTGAACCCCAAATGAGATGCTTGACTATCTGTTGCTTATGTCCCACTATCAAATTAGTCATTTCCATTGCTAAGTCTCATTTACATCTATGTCCTGAGGAGTGTGGAGACTTCTTCAAGCTTCTGGTCAAGTGGAAGGTTAAACCCGTATTCTGAAAAACTACATAATTCGCCATGTCATTATGAATGCATATCTTATCTGTTTCTCACTTCTCTTTGATTTCATTCCCATAGTGAAGTCCTTTATAGTTTCTATTTTATGCTATGATATTTGTTCATTTTTAAATGAGAATGTGTTAACCATTTCATGCTTATTATGAAATGGTTAACACATTCTCATTGTTCATTAAATGAGAATGTGTTAACCATTTCATGCCCTTTGCCGTGTGGAGCTCGTAAAAAAAGTTCCCCGCGAGGGGTTTGACAGTAAGTGTTTTGAATATACTTCCCTGACATTGTCGCCATAGCACTTTCTATATAGACATAGCGTCAGACAGTGCATGAATTAGCTTGCTAGGGGTCCGTCGAAGTTTAATTTTGTGCTCTATTGTGAGTGCTGTTGAGATTTTCGTCAGGATCTTCTTTGACTCATTTGTGTCACACTTATGCCCTTTGCCGTGTGGAGCTCGTAAAAAAGTTCCCCGCGAGGCGAGAGGGGTTGACAGTAAGTGTTTTGAATATACTTCCCTGACATTGTCGCCATATCACTTTCTATATAGACATAGCGTCAGACAGTGCATGAATTTTATATATTTTCATTTCCATGCTTCATTAACATCGACGGCGGGTGCGGCTAGCCAACAGGGGATGCTTACTCCTCCCAAGCACCTGGTCCTACCTCTAGCTTGCTAGGGGTCCGTCGATGTTTAATTTTGTGCTCTATTGTGAGTGCTGTTGAGATTGTCGTCAGGATCTTCTTTGACTCATTAATCATAAAATGTTTTTCTCTTGAAGACGAGAATAATTGATTAAATTTTCAAACACTTACAGCAGTAACACAAGGTAACGCCATTATGTAGCACATGATACCTATCCCAATGGAGAGAAACCCCTTGTGTCTCCTGGCCAGTGTGAACTCATCAAAAAGACAGGTAGTAAATGTCTCATACAAGGCAAACTAAAACAAAGAAGTGTATATATGTCTTTGAAACGAATCCAGAGAAAAGGAAACAGATGAATGAAAATTGACATTTAAGAATTCTTATAACTATATTTTCACTTTTTTGCATTTTTAAATAATCATATTTTTTCATTATTTCAAACATATGTCTTCACATGTAAAGATAGAAACCGTTGTCTCATACAACGTTAGATCAAGATAAAACAAGAGAGAAAAAATCCGTGAAATGCTTTAATTCAGTAACTGGATTTTCTCTAGGGGTTGACGGTATTCATATTATCAAGTGATAAAGTGGTAATGTACCTCGCTGTCTAGTCCTAGCATGTAGAGCATTAAGAAGAACAGAACTGACCAAGTTGGGGAAGAGGAAGTCTGGATAAAGCTTCAGGGTAGGCCACAAACACCAAACCGTAACCTGTAGCGAACATAGAATTAAACATGCTTTGAAATTTTCGAAAAATGCTTGATGACTGACAGATATTTAATAGCGCCAACTACAATACATTTAAAACGTTATTTGCGAATGCCACCACAAATTCATTTCATACTTGCTCTGGACTGTGGATAATTTTTAATTAGACAATGTTTCCTTCTCGCCCTATAATTGCGGTTTTATTGTCTCCGTCTGTTTCTCCTATTTCTTTTCGCGTGAGAAAGTTATTTCCAGAATATGCAAGCCTTTTGATTGCGATGTTTGGAATCTGATTTGAAGACGTATAACATTTTATCACTTAGGGTCACTGCTGGTGGAGCCAAGAAGCCCCGAGGGCACATGAAGCCAAGTTCGATACATTTCGGTTGGTCGTTTCTTCAAACGCATTTGAAATTTCTGTTTACAAAATTTTCTCAAATTTCTAAAACCTGGGTCCTGTAGCATCATATCCCAGCCATTTTGCTATGTCTTCGGTAGATTTAGGACAAAATTTTCACAGATTTTGGTCATATTACATTGTTTAGATTGAGGATCACTGACGAGAGTTAAGTACCCGAACGTGCATGTCTGGTCCATGCTGTAAATTTATCTGCTCTAAAATGATGCTAATGAATTTGAAGACGTTAAACATATGGGTTTTGGTGTTCGACGTTCATTTACTGATTGAATTCATCATACTGATCTAGCGACGTCTTCAATGCCGACACCCAATTCTTGGCCATAACCACCAAACGTTGTAAAAATAACAAAACCGCCAAGAGACTGGTGAAAATGTCCATCATAGATATTAGCAAGGCATCATCACTAAAAATAAAATTATCCGAATAAGCTGGAAACATCATTGTTTTTGTAATTTTCCATATAGCAATTTCAATTTTTTTTAAATCCTCAAATCGTATATAGTATAAAATCTAAAGAAGCAAAAGCATAATTTTGGTGTTGATTATTCTTTTAAAGATGACTTTTTCAACACTCTCAGGAAAAAAGGTCATATCATACAATTATAACACTTGATTAGGTCGAGACTTGTATTGTATTGAATTGTAAGACCTGAATAAACCATATTGACCGAGGACGTTTTCCTAGTTTTCAAAATTAGAGCGTTAGTGCTTTAGTGACCGTATGTTGTCGTTTGTTTCATTTTATGTCTGTACGAGTTTTTACAGAATATCACTTGAACAACGCTTTTTGCCAAGAGAAAAAAATGATAATAGAAAATTAATACAATAAATTATAGGCTTTGCAGTATGGAAAATAATACCTGTAAACATTATTCTTGAATCTGTTGTGTAACTTCCGTACATGATTATACCACCGAGGAAACACTGAGAGAGAAAAACATCTGACCGGCAGCGGCTACCCATACCTAGAAATTTGATAAAGAATATAAAAAGCAGAAAGGAGAATTCCAGAGTTAATGGCATTCATTAAATTATCAAAAGAGTATTTAAAGAAGAATTGTAGAATATTATTTTTTCTGAAATGTTTATAAACTAAGAGAGATAACTTAATATCTTTACCTTTTAAAATGAAATACAAACAAAGATATTATCTATGTTAATCGATACATAATGTTCCTCTAATTTGATTAAAAAATCTTGCTAAACTGTCATCATATGAAAATGTATTTTCCTTTTTTTTCATGTGCTTATAGATTTTGTGATTCAATTTTTACATTTAAAGAATCAAAATATTCACGAGGCTTATTCCGGTATTACAGAGACTAATGAGACACTCTGAATTTGTTAAATTGTTCAAAAAAGGTTAAAACTTTCCATTTTTGATCACTTTGTCGCTAAACTGCGTAAGATCAGTCAAAACTGACCGTCTAAACTGAACGAATTATCAATTTTGGCCTAGGTTATGCAAGTTCCTAAAGACCTGAAAGACACTACATATGGGTGTATGACTTATCTAGCAACCTTTAGCTTTGAATTTCCCGCAAGGTTGTGTGAAGATAGAATCAGCGCATGACCTGTAGATGACAATGCAGCGAGCGGATGATTGGTGTGAACTTCTTATTTTTGCATGCTACTTA
>VSWD01000014.1:44612260-44638823 GCA_033119305.1 Pinctada imbricata
TTGAAGATCTCCTCCTTTCTTTCAGATGAGCAATATTACGCCTTCTTCAAAAGAAGGGAGGAGATCTCCAACAAGACCCCGTTGCAGCATCAACAGTAAAACACCAAAACACCCGATGCAAAAACACAAAAGACGAGTACAGCACGAGACGGAAAAGAGACACACGACATGTAAATATCAAACACAAAAGACTACACATAACCCGACGAGACCAATGGGTACCGGTGCCGACTTTGGACGGCCATCTGTCACGCAAGTAGCAAATGGGGTGGTTATCCTGGATAACGTGCGCACAACCCTCTCACTTCTCCAATTACCCAGAGGTCTCGAAGAACGTACAATTGTGGTGTAAAATAACCTCCTCACTGTAAGATGACATCACACAAACAAGACCGCAAAACGCAGAGGCCCCAGAGACACAGATGAATATGTAAATGGATATAAAAAGAGGGCATGCGTGATACAGTCCGTGATCTGCCGGCTGTAGCGAGCTCATGTATGTAATCACCCGAGGAGTCCGACTGACATCCAGAGAGGACAGGTGGTCGGGGCCCTGTCTTCTCTAAAAAGGTTTGGACAGGGCCCGTCATGGAGTCCCGTCGTCACAGTCAGTCAGAGTGCAAGTCTCAAGGATGCGCTTGTACAAGACTGTAGATTGGTCAAGTACCAAGCCTAGTGTCCGTCTGGTTGCACTCCACCATTATTTTGACATTTCGCGTTATCGCAGACCCCCCACCTCTTATATTACTCATTATGGACAACCTAATGTGATGTCATACTATGTATTTGGTATCAATAGATTCAAAAAATATCTAATTTTTAATTTATAGACAATTTAACAAAAAAATTTAATATAAGAACCACATTACCTTTGCTGAAATGGCATGAAAATGGGTTGAAATTTCATGCAAAAAGTACCATATTGGCCCATGTTTTGGGCAATTTTTCACCAAGTTGCTTGATTTTTTCCAGAAATTTCAATTAATAGTCTGAAAGGTATATTCTTACTCTAAATCATATGGAAAAATCAGAGGGGCGGTACGGCTAGTTCTCGCGAAATCACTGTCGAACCGACTTGAATGATTTTTGACGCGGGGAAATTCCGCCAAAATTCACATGGTCCATCGCACGTTGTAGTGTTTATATAGGATACGAAACTAAGGATTCAAAAATTTTCAGTGTCCTGTTACAAACATATTACCTAATACTTTTCAACCATTTCATTACTTTTCATCCTTGCTTTATATAAGCTGTCTTATTCAGGGGTATATGCCCTGATAGCCTTTTACATTAATATTCAGTACCCCTAATTTTATACGAAATGGTGGAGTGCAACCATAAGGGGAATTTTTTTTCCCGCCAAAGATATAAATTTGTGCTTATTTGAAAAATTTAAGTTTTTTCGCATCTAACGGTACCATAGTTATAGCGCTACGCCTTATACTTTTGTCGCTACACAGTACCGAAGGGCGCGTGACGCGCCCATCCAAGTACCCCTTCATGACCATGATGATGCTTACGTAGACAGACATGTCTATATTAATGCTCAGGTAGAGACACCATAGTGACTTTTGTATTTATTTTGATTCATCATTTAAGAAAAAGATGAAAGAAAGCCAAAAATTCAGTTTTGAGGATGGTTGCTATGGCAACGACAAAATTTTGTTGCTTCGGAACCCGTTATTCGATTCCGCAATAAGGCCAGTATTGGAAATGGTTATATGCATCATTTGTGTTTTCAGGTCAATTTGGTTGCTATGGTAACCATTATTTTTCAAATATTAGCTTATTTACATAAATTTGAAATTTTCTTAATGTGTTGATACCTGTCATTATGTGTTAAACCTAATACTTTTGTCTCTTTGGTGTGCCAAATAAAGCATGAGTGCATAGCTTGTACTGCCCTTTTCTCCAAAAATAGTGCTAAAATAGAGTCAGCATCAATTTTCATAACAATCAAAAAATTTTCAAATTTGAAAGAATCCAACAATTATTGGTTCATAATGATACAGCAGGGTCATGACCTTTATGTGAGTAGGGTTGTTACCATGGCAACCAATTTTGAAATTTGAACCTAGGAAGCTATATGGTCAAAATGGTTGCACTCCACCATTATTTTGACATTTCGCGTTTTCGCAGACCCCCCACCTCTTATATTACTCATTATGGACAACCTAATGTGATGTCATACTATGTATTTGGTATCAATAGATTCAGAAAATTTCTAATTTTTAATTTATAGACAATTTAACAAAAAAATTTATAATGAGAACCACATTACCTTTGCTGAAATGGCATGAAAATGGGTTGAAATTTCATGCAAAAAGTACCATATTGGCCCATGTTTTGGGCAATTTTTCACCAAGTTGCTTGATTTTTTCCAGAAATTTCAATTAATAGTCTGAAAGGTATATTCTTACTCTAAATCATATGGAAAAATCAAAGGGGCGGTACGGCTAGTTCTCGCGAAATCACTGTCGAACCGACTTGAATGATTTTTGACGCGGGGAAATTCCACCAAAATTCACATGGTCCATCGCACGTTGTAGTGTTTATATAGGATACGAAACTAAGGATTCAAAAATTTTCAGTGTCCTGTTACAAACATATTACCTAATACTTTTCAACCATTTCATTACTTTTCACCCTTGCTTTATATAAGCTGTCTTATTCAGGGGTATATGCCCTGATAGCCTTTTACATTAATATTCAGTACCCCTAATTTTATACGAAATGGTGGAGTGCAACCATTAGGATCATATCCACGGTATAAAAGGCGTTTGATGATTCTGACGCATTTTCGATGGTTATGCTGCCTACCTCAGTATCAGTTGATAACACCCAATTCATCGCATTATTAATCAAAATCGAAAAGAAATTCAGAACGGATCAGCCATGCACGTTACGGGATAGAACCCTCGTCAGTGATTTTTTGAACCAAAACAATGAGTATCCAAACAGTGAAAACATAAAACATTAAAACGATAAGAAAAACTTGAAGGAAGGATGGGACATGATGTGATAGGATCCACATTTTTAAACTTCAGATAATCTAATTATAGAAGAATTTTAAATGATCATGAAGAATGCGACCAAATATATTGATCGGAATTTGGCTACAAGTGTCCTTGGGGTCCTTGGATCCGTAAGCAGTGACATTGGGGTGCAAATGTAAAAAGTTTAAGTGATCGCATTATCTATCAAAAAAGTCAAATTAACAGAAGTCAACACAATGAGTATCCAAATAGTGAAAACAAAGAAACACAAAATCTGAAATAAGACACTAAAATGAGTTAAAAAAGATCCTGACGACAACCCCACTAGCACTCACAACAAAGCACCAAATTGAGCATCGAAGGACCCCCAGCAAGCCATAGGTGGGGCCAGGTGCCCGGAAGGAGTAAGCATCCCCTGTTGGCTAGCCGCACCCGCCGTCGATGTTCATGCATGAAAATGAAAACACTATATAAAATACATGCACTGTCTGAGGTTATGTCTATATAGAAAGTGCTATATATGGCGACCATGTTAGGGAACAATTCAAAACACTTACTGTCAAACCCCTCGCAGGGAACTTTTTGTACGAGCTCAACACGGCAAAGGGCAGAAGTGTAACACAAATGAGTTAAAAAAGATCCTGACGACAATACCATCAGCACTCAAAACAGAGCACCAAATTGAGCATCGACAGACCCCCAGAAGCTAGATGTGGAACCAGGTGTCCGGGAGGAGTAAGCATCCCCTGTTAGCTAGCCGCTCCTGCCTTCGATGTTCATGCACGAAAATGAAAACAACATATAAAATACATGCACTCTCTAGGTTATGTCTAATTAGAAAGTGCTATGGCGACCATGTCAGGGAAGATATTCAAAACACTTACCGTCAAACTCACAATAAAAAGGTTTTGTAAACAATGAAGGAAACAAGGATTCAGGATGCTGCAGAGACGATTTCCTTAAATACTAAGTAGGAATTAGCTAATACATTCTAAAGCAACAATTAGTTAATACATTCTAAAGTTACACAACTGTAATTTTAGTACTTCTCCATAATTTCTGAAAAGTATTTAAAATTAATCTATCTTTACGGTGGAAAACATAAAAATTATATTCTTGTAAGACATAAGGCTTATTAGACAAGGTATCGAGACAAAACATTTCTATCCGCTCGATGTTACTGGATGCCTGTATAGAAACGAAATTAAGATTTTTTCAAGTGAATCATAATGTCGTGCTCGCACTTTTTTGTCAAAACGCCAGTCTGGTATAACTCTTCAGTTGATTGCAAGAAAATGGAGCTAAAATTACTTTCATGAATCCTACTGGAAAAAAATTATGTCTATACATTTATTTCCAAATACTTACTCAAATATCACACAGTCATGTTTTTCTTTTATGTTTCATATGCAAATATCACAAATGTGTCGTGAAAAAACTGAAGTGTAATGTTAGGTTTACACTTAGTCACGATCGCCCCGATTCCCCCGATTCAGGTGAATAGTAGGAAACATAAGAGAGCGTGGGTTTTCATTGTGAATATCGTATGAGAGCGTGTTGGAATAGTGATGATCGTAGGAAATCGCAGAGATCGTGGCAAAAAATTTATTCTTATTATAAAATACTGTAACTGCAGCTGGGCCCTTGATGCTAGGCCCATCATACTCTCTTACAATCTTCACGATTCAACCCAACGGTCTCTCACGTTCTCTACGATTCACCTCAATCGGGGCAATCGGGGCTAAGTAGCATTACTTTTTAACAGCGCTTCTTACATTAAATTCTGTTCTTGCACATGATTCTGAAGAATGTTCATTAGATGGTGGTGTCCGTCGTTATTCTTCTGTGTCTACGTCTAATTGTTCGATATTGTTCTCGTGAGAAAGTACTCTATATATATTTTTTCCCAGAATTAAGCCAGTTGTGATTGTGAAAGGGTATCCTCGTAAAACTCTCAGCAAGAACTATATTTGAGGGAATTTTCCTTAATTTTCTACAATTAGATCTTTGGAAAAGATGTTTCTTCATACGTGAAAATCGATCAATAAAATACATCCAAATGCTAAATCGTTCGGTGACTGCTTTAGCAAATTTGCGAAATAAAGGAAATCTTGTTGTTAAAAGATGGACATTAAACATGATTAAAGTCCAATTTTGTTAGAAAATGATTCAATAAATATCTCAGACATATGCCAACCATTATTTATTCCAAATTTCATGTCTCAATTTATCAAAAGAACGAAGTTATCGTGAATAAACATTCAAAATTGTTCGGTCACTGCTTTGATACCAGTACCTGTATTTTCATAAGTTGATTCTTTGAATTCAAAATCAAATTTGGTATAACTTCCATCTTCATACTGTCAATGGGCTGTTACTTTTCGACAAATATAGCTATTCGAAAGTTTGAGCACTACATGACTCCGCGAGCCTTGCTCTATCAAGATTGAGATATGTGCAGCATAAAGCGAGGAACAAACAGCCATCAGTAATGACCAAGTTTGAATTGTGTCCTTGACCTTAAACTGACTTTGAGCTCCTTATCACAGCTGCATCAAAACATACTTTTATCAATTAGTAGCATGATATAATAAAGTATGTTATGGATGAAATTGAAGTTTAATTTGAAAAGTTCACATTTAAATTCACATCAACAAGACAATCATAATAATTGAATACGAAGAACAACTAAAAACAAACTTTACCCCTAATATACAGTATCAAACTTCAAATTGAGAGTGTATATATGAAATCTTAAACGTCTTTTAATTCAATAGCATCATTTAAGAACAGATAAGCTCAATAATTACAATACAAATTACAGCGTCTCGTGTCAGATCAAGTTGGCAATTATATGAGGCAACAACACAATTTTCTATATAATATGTCGTACTGTTCTCATTATATTTTAAAACGGAAATACTAGGGAGTTTTAATCCTTTAAACAAATATACACATACAAGGTTTCTTCAATGTACAATGTAATATTAACAAAACTCATTGTAAATATACAAATGCATTTTTTTTTCATTTGTATGTCAAGATAAAGAGGAAGGAAAACTGTATCAAGGCGCCTAGCATATCATACAGATGTGTTACGTCCAATACATACGATGAAAATAACGTTTGAGTTTTTTCTTATCATGCATTTTGTTTCCCATCAACAAGCTTTGAATCTATGTTATCAATCCGTGAGTTATGCAATAAATATAACCTATTCAAAAACTTTGTGACAAGAGAAATGTTTGGCATAAAGAATTGAAATTTCTAAAACGTGGGTCCTGACCAGAGAGCATTCACCCAATCAGAATCTTTGGTAAAATGAATATTAAATTATTACAAATAAAGCATATAAAACTGTTTTTCGCCTATGTATGTATTCTGAATCTATGTACTTTTTCAACTTTAATCTTAAATAGTTGTTGTGAAAAAAATATATATGAATGTCACTTTCACATTCTCGAAGCACAGGATCCTTACTCTACAGACCACAGGCACATGTAGAAAGAGCGTCAATACCTGGTATGATACCCTTTACAGGTCATAAGAGAATATATGTGTAGTAGTGGACGAGTGGTGGCGCGTGTAAATCAGACAAAACAATGATACTTTTTCTATGTTTATTCAAAAGTACTTTCTTTATTCAACAAAACCAATAAACAAAAACAAAAGTCGTCGTAATAGCCAAAATAATATTCAAATCAATTAATCACCAAAACTAACAAAACTAATCAAATCAAATCAAATACAATACAATCCAAATTTATATATTATAAGTCGTAACCAAAATATTACTTTAAATAATGCCAAAGTAAAATATCAAACTAAATTGCAACTAAATCAGATAGACAAAATGTTTCTATTCTTTTCTTTGAAGTCGGAAGCCATCTAGAGAGGCTTTACAAACCAGAAAGTCTGGCAGAACACTGCACTGAGCTAGCTGACCGCTCGCTTTATATACTGCCTGATCACATGGCAGTTACCGAACTGAGAGTTATAAAGATCAATCTGATTGGCTAAAGATAAGAGTTTTTATCTATGTATCTATAAACAGTGTATAGATAAAAAGTAAGGATAAAAATAGATTAATATTGATGACATAGACCCATTCTGCTACATTCCTCCCCCCTTATAAAGAAAATGTTTACATTTCTTAAGAATCAAAGTGACACATTTCATGACAAATAAACAGATATGATTGAAAAACGTAATCTATATCACTTTTTTATGGTATATCATTCCTATAACTAAAGAATCAAACTCTCAGGTATTCTAAACAAACAATATCAAAAATAATGGGACATATCATCATGTGCAAGATAAAGTGTCAAAACGTTTGTATCTGAAACTAAAATACATGTAGTTATAGGAACAGATATTGATTGAAGTTAATTGCAGCAAGTGAAAATGAGCATGCCATGTGCAAGAAAAATATAATAAACAAAATCATAAAACAAGTCATATAAACGAAAAAGTACTTTCCTGAAAAAGAAAAGAAAGCTAATGTCAGTAGTTCATAGCACTGTGGAAGGACTAGACATCAGACGCGAAAAAGTTCATTATTTCACACTGTAACGGACGCGAATGTTCGAATGTTCATCACTGCTACACTTACGGACGCGAAAAATGTTCACGTAGGTTGAGTAATCTTCATGATAACTCGATCATTCACTGGAAACGGATTAGTAAGTTGATTCGAAGAGTACATCATCGGTCATCGCTGGATATATTTACGGAAAATGCATCGGAATTCGCCAACGTCTGGGTCCCATTACGTCTGGAATACGTCACAATATATCTATCCGATAACTGGATCCGGTCATCTCATGGTCAAAATAGACCTCTAGAATTGGACTATAACTTAGTCCGGTAGCTCTAACTGTCAAAATAAACATTGACAGTACTCGTATACAGAAACGAAGTTCCAAAATTTCAATAACCACAAAGACAACTTTCACTCACACATTCACTCAAGAAAGTACATGTTTATATCAAAAAATCAATATTTCTGTCTATGTCTTTTTATATATATTTATGTGTCTTGTTTTTCTAAAATATAATAAATTATAAAAAAAAAAAATTCAATAACCAAGTTCAAAACTAAATACAATAAACCACCAACTTTCAAGATGATAAATGAGCTGCACTGCTGAGAAATTCAAATAAACTATATTTCCTCAAAAGAAAACAACCAAAATAAATGACAAAATGTCAAACTAAAGTCACGTAAATCACGGAAAATAAATTGTATCCAACAAAATAGATTTATAGAAAATCTATCAAACCAATCCAACTAATCAATACCTAAATTCCAAATACACTCTTGTAACTTTTCTACAAAAATCCAACAAATATCCTACCGGCGACGCCAATGTAGTAGTGGACGAGTGGTGGCGCGCGTAAATCAGACAAAACAATGATACTTTTTCTATGTTTATTCAAAAGTACTTTCTTTTTTCAACAAAACCAATAAACAAAAACAAAAGTCGTCGTAATAGCCAAAATAATATTCAAATCAATTAATCACCAAAACTAACAAAACTAATCAAATCAAATCAAATACAATACAATCCAAATTTATATATAAGTCGTAACCAAAATATTCCTTTAAATAATGCCAAAGTAAAATATCAAACTAAATTGCAACTAAATCAGATAGACAAAATGTTTCTATTCTTTTCTTTGAAGTCGGAAGCCATCTAGAGAGGCTTTACAAGCCAGAAAGTCTGGCAGAACACTGCACTGAGCTAGCTGAACGCTCGCTTTATATACTGCCTGATCACATGGCAGTTACCGAACTGAGAGTTATAAAGATCAATCTGATTGGCTAAAGATAAGAGTTCTTATCTATGTATCTATAAATAGTGTATAGGTAAAAAGTAAGGATAAAAATAGATTAATATTGCTGACATAGACCCATTCTGCTACATATGTATAGAGAGACAAGGCTTCAGACGAATTTTCAGTTAGAAGTAGCATCTGAAATAATTGCTTTTGTCATTTTTGAAGGGCAAAATGGGGTATGACCATAAACATTTATTTGTATACATCCTAGAAACATCAATAATTCACCCAAAAAGATCTCATTACATAGCCTAATCGTCTACCTAATTTGGACTGTTTTCTACTTTCTGTCTTGAATCTCCATTGCCAGATTGGACAAATACTGATTCATTCAGAGGCTTTACTCTGCTTACTGTAAGCAAAGTAAAACACATGGATGATTCTGAAAAACTAATCTGGCAATGGAGGTTCAAGACAGAAAGTAGAAAACAGTCCAACTTAGGTAGACGATTAGGCTATGTTATGAGAATTATGTGAATCATTGAATTATTGCTGTTTTTAGGAAGTATACAAATAAATCTTAATGGTCATACCCATGGTCATTTTGCCCTTCAAATGCAAAAAAAAAAAAAATTCAGAAATGCTATTTCTAGCTGAACATTCGTCGGAAGTCTTGTCTCTCTATAAGATACCAGTATCGTCTTATGACCATACAGGACATTGAAGTTCTTTCTACATGTGCCTTTGCTACAGACGTCTTGCCTATCGTAGATTTAGGTTTTGTATCTAACTTTATTTGACTGATTTTTCAGTTTTCCTGTTTCTCGTATTCAGAAGCAATTTTTCAAGGAAATCTTGGTTTACATTTTGGATTATCTTTCAATACACTAGAAAATATCTTTAACTTACAAACCTTCAAATCTTAAAAGATATATTTATCGCGAATTATAATTTTCATACGAAATCGATTATTATGGGAAACACGAATTTGACATTTTACGACTACTGAGCACTCTACATATATACATGTATTTTCATCAGTTGATTCTTTCAATTCAAAATCAAATTTGGTATCAATTCCATCTTCAAGCTGTCAATGGACTGTAACTTTACGACAAATATAGCTATTCGAAAGTTTGAGCACTCCTGACTCCGCAAGCCATGCTCTCATCAAGATTGAGGTATGTGCTGCATAAAGCACAAACAGCCACCAGTATTGGCCAAGTTTGAAATGTGTCCTTGATCTTAAAGTGACTTTGAGTTCCTTATCACAGATGCATCATAGCATGCTTTAATCAATAATTCGCCTGAAATAATAAAGTAATGTTATGAATGAAATCGAAGTTTAATTTGAAAAGTTCATATTTTAATTCACATCACCAAGACAATCATAATTATTAAATACGAAGAAAAATTAAAAACAAACTTGATATTATCACTAATATACCGTATCAAACTTCATATTAAGAGTGTATTATATGGGTAATGTTAAACGTCTTCAAATTCAATATCATTATTTAAGAACAGATAAATAAACTCAATGATTAAATGTACCAATGTAAAGCATCTCGTGTCAAATCAAGTTGGCAATTATATGAAGCAAGCGTATATTCAATAGCATCATTTAAAAACAGATAAACAAGCTAAAAAGTTATATGTACCAATTACAGCGTCTCGTGTTAAATCAAGTTGCCAATTATATGAGGTAACAACAGTCAATAATTCTCTATCATGATATGTCGTACTGTTCTCATTATAAACTAAGGTTATTTAATCCTTTAAACAAATATACACATAGAATTTTTTTAATGTACATTGGAAATATATTTGTAATACTTATATAAAACTTAATCCGAAGACGTGGTCATGCTGCAACATGGTCTTGTTGGTGATCCCCTCCCTTCTGTACTAGAGATCATTCGACCAATCAGAATCCTTCAAGTTTGTACGACGAAAATTGAATGATAATAAATAATACATATATTCGAAATCTATATTTTTTAAACTTTAATCTTAAATAATTGTTATTTGATTATATATGATAATCACAACTAATATCTACATCATACACATACTATATGATAGAAAATATATGAATAACACTTTCACTTTCTGGAAGCACAGGGTCCTTACTCTACAGGTATCTCTTGATCATTCTAAGTACTTGGCGACGATCAATTTGTTATCATCCACAAGTATGAAAAGACGGTTGTCTTTATCAATGCAAATATCATTTATGTAATAGTCACAGTCTACAGTGAATGACTGCTGAACTTTTCCTTCGTCATTTATTAGAAAAATGTTTTGTCCGTTGACTTCGAGGATGTTTCCGTACCTATCACATGTCATTCGTTGTGGGTCGGTTTCCTTCATTTCAGTCTTCTTCAGGACAGTTCCGCTTCTGTCAATCGTTGTAAGACATTGACGTTTTGTAGAAGAGATAACATAGTTACCGTCATTATCAAAACAGAAGCTTGCTATGTTTACATCCGCCTCGATTTTATTCAGTATTTTCCCTTCCTTTGAGAATAAAACTACGGATGTCGGTGTACCTAAATGTTTGTAAACGGCAATAGCCACCTTGTCATCGTTAGATACGGCTATAAAACTGGTTTTATTCGTTGACAGGTCTGCGAACTTTACTCTTCTTCCATCAGAGGTAAATCTGTCTACGTAGGATAAATCACCATAAGATACAACAGCATCACCTGACTGTAAACATGATATGTAATGACACCAATCCTCCATAGCAGGTATCTTATGGATGACTTTAGAGCAGTCAGAGCTCATCTTGTAGACATATCGCCTGCCATCAATCCATATACTACCATCAGGACAAACGCACATGCTAAGACAATCAGATTCGGTATCGAGTTTATGACTTCTCATAATTCGCAATTTCTCTACAACATTCTTTCCTCTCTTTTTCGTTTTATCTTTTGATGGTCCCGATGGATCCCGTTGGTCGCCATCTCTGCCGATCATATCCCTGATCTGATCCTTGTTAATGCTACCAATAGTAAACATTGAATTCCTCGGCGTTGGGAGTGACAATGGTTTCAGAGACTGAAGCCTGGAGATGGATGTTTTGACAAATTGGCTTAAAGTTGATGTCGTCTGCAACGGAATGCTTCCTTTTATTGTCTGGATTTCCTGATGAAAGAAGCGTATTTTTGCCTCAACCTTTCCTTTATTCTCTGTTGCTTCTAGTAATTGTCCATCTACCTGAGAATTAATGGACTTCATTAGTTTTTCACCTTCTTCAGTTGCTGCGAGTTGGATAGCTTTCACTCGTTCATTTATTATTACATGGTTCTTCGTCGATTTCTCCGGACATCTTATTTCAAATTCCGACCATGTGACTAAATTTTTAGTCATTTGCTCTTTCTCTGTCTCCTTTTCATTCAACATAGCATCTAATTCCTTATGTAGTTCGGACTGATACTCGTGAATGTCGATGAAGTCGTGTTCCTTGTGTTTCTTTGACAGACACTTGGAACAAATGTTCTCATCACATGTTCGACAAAAGAAGGAGAAGGGTACATTATGATCCTGACACAGATTCGAGACAGCTTCCTTTGTAATGGCGATACCCTCTAAAATCGAAACTACTTCATGATGTTTGCAATTTGCCGTCTTTAGATGTATCTTCTTACATCTGTCACAAAGATTGTGAAAGCAGTCCTTACAGAACCAGTTCACGTCTTCATCATCTTCACACAGATCACACGGTTTAATTATAGCCTCCTGTGCTCCAATCTTTGACGAAGCAAACGCCATTTTGTTCTTATATTATCAATAACTTAAGTTAGAAATACTATCTACACCGACAGATAAATCTACATTTTAACCTACTAGTATGTATACATGTGTTAATATGATGTAAGTGCAGTTTGCGTTATCAACATGTTAGATAATACATAGCATATCAAGCTATACTTGTTTGGTATTGCTGCGTCGACTGCGTGGTTTAAACGGTATTTATTGTGAATTTTGTATAGAATAATAGGATCGTCTTATGCGAATCGATCTCCCTAACACATATATAATAGTAACAAAATGATTGACAGCCGAAAGAAATGTACAGATTTAACCAAATTTTGTAGAGACAGAACTATGATATGATTTTAAATAAGGAAGGAGAGAGAAATGCAATGAGAAAGAATGAGAACTTAGAGGCTCTATTGTTCTAAGAGGTATATCTTTTAACAATAGGCTCATAAAGAATCTTGTTTATTCCTTCTCTGTATAGTTGGCATTCATTTAGCACAATGTAAATATTATAGCTATAATTTATATTATTGATAGTTAAAGATCTTATATTGTTGAATAATTTACATTCTATGAAATAATAGTGTTTAGCAGTTTCTATTTGCCCTCAAATATATTTGTCATCGATGTATGATTTTTGAACAGATCAGATTTCAGAGAGACGCGTATGATAGGACTACTTTAAAATTATCATAAACAGATTCAACAAAGAGGATGACGTTCTTGATCACCAAAATTAATCTTTAAATTCAAGTAAACAAATCTTATTGAAATGTCCAATGATTTCTCGTTCGCTTCGCCAAATTTGGAGAACCACTACTACGGATTTCAAACAGCCAATGAAACACTTTTCGTCTCCGCATTCACTTTAAGGTAGAGTGTTCCTCAGGTCAGAATTGCTAGTAGTGTTTTGCCCATTTTTTTTTTCTCTTCAGAATATGTTTCATTATGAAACTGAATAAATCATAAATATGATTATGGAAATAGAAACTTTATAGTACAAAGTGGAATTTTTCTTACTTTTCCCATAAGGTCCAATGTTAAAGTTTAGACGGCTTAAGTTCTCTGTATAATCATGAAACCACGAACTATTTTTTGTTTGTATATCAGATTTAACGTAAGCTTTGAATATGTGGAAATGAGAATATTGTAAAATTTGTTATTTAGGAAAAATGAGCATCTGAGACCTGAGGGATTCTCAACCTTAAAGGCCGGGTTTATCAACCGAGTGGTAATCAATATGCATACATGAGTGACGTAGGCTTGGTAGGCGTGACATAACAGCTTTGATCACAGCGGCGTTCCGTGGAGTGATATTCTCAGAGTCGCAAGCGGTGCTCAACATCAAGGACATACTTACAGGTTCACTTGATAATGCTACGGAGATACCGCAATATCATCCGTTTTAAGCTGTCAGTCAAAAATTGAGAAGGGTTATTGTTGATTAATCTGGCCAATCAGATCCCCACCCGGCCATTAAGGACACCGCTCGGTGCAGACACGAATTCTATCTTTTCAGTTTTGCAAACGTTAACTAACACCTCCTCTCCACCATAGGGATTTATCACGTTTTTTCTATTAACTATGGGTTATTAAAGGGATCTAACTCGCCCTTTTACAAAAAAGTTGACAAGTCATCGTTTAAGTCCTTAGAAAAAGCCTTATCAATGTCAAAACTGATTTTCCTTGATAGATTTCGACAGATTAATTCATACTGAATCATCAAACGAATGACAAATATGGATAATGACCATATCCCTTTATACAGCACAAAATCGATAATTCAGAAACCGAAGGCATACAAAATCAGGATAAAACAGGAACCAAAGCAAACAAACAAAAACCTCCATGAAAAGAAGCGGACTCCCGATATGAGAGTGAGACCAGGTGCCCAGGAAGAGTAAGCATCTCCTGCTTGCATGCAACACCCGCCGAAATTTGAAGAGAAGCGGACTCCCGATATGAGAGTGAGACCAGGTGCCCAGGAAGAGTAAGCATCTCCTACTTGCATGCAACACCCACCGAAATTTGAAATCGGTAACTCCCTAACAAGCCGAGGTATACCCTATACCGCTCTCTTCCTTGCGCCGCTCTTTTTCGGTCGGTCATAATCGGACAGTAGAGACAAAATTTGGTCACTGCTTGATCAGTGAATGGTCCGAACACTTCAAGGACAAACAAATGCATGATATCTTCTCTTCACATGCTTAGTACAATATTAAACTTCTCCAAAATCGTTAGCATCGTTTAAAAGCATATTAACAGCATAGACCAGAATTGCACGTTTCATGTATTTAACACTCGTCAGTGATCTCATCTCGTCAGTGGTTTTGGGTGTGATATCGTCAGTCATCTCAAACATCGCTCATATATGAAATCAGTGATCTCGTCAGTCATCTCAAACATCGTTCATATATGAAATGAGTGATATCGTCATTCATCTCAAACATCGCTCATATATGAAATCAGTGATCTCGTCAGTCATATCAAACATCGTTCGTATATGAAATCAATGATCTTGTCATTCATATCAAACATCGTTCATATATGAAATCAGTGATCTCGTCAGTCATCTAAAACATCGCTCATATATGAAATCAGTGATCTCGTCAGTCATCTCAAACATCGTTCCTATATGAAATCAGTGATCTCGTCAGTCATCTCAAACATCGCTCATATATGAAATCAGTGATCACGTCAGTCATCTCAAACATCGCTCATATATGAAATCAGTGATCACGTCAGTCATCTCAAACATCGCTCATATATGAAATCAGTGATCTCGTCAGTCATCTCAAACATCGCTCATATATAAAATCAGTGATCTCGTCAGTCATGTCAAACATCGCTCATATATGAAATCAGTGATCTCGTCAGTCATCTCAAACATCGCTCATATATGAAATCAGTGATCACGTCAGTCATCTCAAACATCGCTCATATATGAAATCAGTGATCACGTCAGTCATCTCAAACATCGCTCATATATGAAATCAGTGATCTCGTCAGTCATCTCAAACATCGCTCATATATAAAATCAGTGATCTCGTCAGTCATCTCAAACATCGCTCATATATGAAATCAGTTATCTCGTCAGTCATCTCAAACATCGCTCATATATGAAATCAGTGATCACGTCAGTCATCTCAAACATCGCTCATATATGAAATCAGTGATCTCGTCAGTCATCTCAAACATCGCTCATATGTGAAATCAGTGATCTCGTCAGTCATCTCAAACATCGTTCATATATGAAATCAGTGATCTCGTCAGTCATCTCAAACATCGCTCATATATGAAATCAGTGATCTCAAACATCACTCATATATAAAATCAGTGATCTCGTCAGTCATCTCAAACATCGCTCATATATGAAATCAGTGATCTCGTCAGTCATCTCAAACATCGCTCATATATGAAATCAGTGATCTCGTCAGTCATCTCAAACATCGCTCATATATGAAATCAGTGATCTCGTCAGTCATCTCAAACATCGCTCATATATGAAATCAGTGATCACGTCAGTCATCTCAAACATCGCTCATATATGAAATCAGTGATCACGTCAGTCATCTCAAACATCGCTCATATATGAAATCAGTGATCACGTCAGTCATCTCAAATATCGCTCATATATTAAGTCAGTGATCTCGTCAGTCATCTCAAACATCGCTCATATATGAAATCAGAGATCTCGTCAGTCATCTCAAACATCGCTTATATATGAAATCAGTGATCTCGTCAGTCATCTCAAACATCGCTCATATATGAAATCAGTGATCTCGTCAGTCATCTCAAACATCCCTTCATTGCCTGCTTATGGTGTGTTCATATTTCAGTTGATACGCTATGCCAGATTAAGTATCAAATATACGGATTTTGTTCTGAGAGCTAGGCGTCTTTCAGATAAGCTTCTCATTCAGGGATATGTTTGTGACCGACTAACATTGTCACTGAGGAAGTTCTACGGTCGATATGGGGAACTCGTCATACACTATGATGTCCCACTCTCCAGAATGGTGGATGATATTCTGTCATAGACCATTTGAACCAAAGATTGTACTCTATGTCTTCCAAAATGGAAGTAACCGGATGTGACAGTTCTACCGAATTGAAGCGACGGGTGTTGCATGCAAGCAGGAGATGCTTACTCTTCCTGGGCACCTGGTCTCACTCCCATATCGGGAGTTCGCTTCTTTTCATATGGTGGAGGTTTTTGTTTGTTTGCTTTGGTTCCTGTTTTATCCGGATTTTGTATGCCTTCGGTTTCTGATTTTCTGAATTATCGATTTTGTGTTGTAAACAGGGATATGGTCATCATCCATATTTGTCATTAAAGTCGTCACGTTTGTCATAGAGTGAGGTGTTCATGTGACCATCAGTGTCGTAGGACAACATTATGTCCAAATAGGATGTTGAATTATTTGTCTCTGTAGTTTCTTTGACTTCAAGCTCCGAAGGATAGATACTGCTCAGGTAATCCGCGAAATTTGGATTATTGATGGACAACAAATCGTCTATGTATCTGTAAGTGAAGTTGAAGTTAGAAGCTAAGTATCTTTTCCCATCAGATACCAAAGAATGAATGAATTTAGCCGTACGAGTAAAGAAAAATGTCGGCAAGGAGTGGGGCACAAATGTCGGCAAGGAGTGGGGCACAAAATTTTGGCATCAATTAATATCAAACTTCATATTGAGAGTGTATATGTGTAATGTTTAACGTCTTCAAATTTAATAGCATCATAGTCCTATTGCACACTTTGACGTCATCCCGTGTCAAAGATCAGTCGTGGATAAAATTCACATCCGGGCTCTTACGTCATAGTAAACACAGCGCCCACAGCATAGCATGAACGAAAATTATTTCAGGATTATATTGTAAGTTTAAGATATAAAGAATGGACTGAAGATAATCAATAAGGCACTTTCATTCAGAAATTTCTCTGTATAGCTAATCAAACTTGGCACCCGGCTTCGAATTATTCATTCGTAGAGAGGTCAGTGCATAAAGCAGTCGTAAATGCACGTTGAATTGAGGCAAATGTTGGAATTGTTTTATTTATTTATTATGAATATTAGTCCCATTTGTTAAATAATGTAAAGACGATAAAGGGAATTTTATTTAAAATATTAACAAGGTACAAAGTAAAGGGATGGACAGAAAAGGGAGCTGTTAAGAGGATAAAAGAGTAGTAAGATATCGTGATATCATTTTATATTTAAATTTTAGTGATCATTATTGAAGCATGTATACCTGAATTTAAACAGACTATCCCTCTCAGGATTTGATGTTTGGAGCAGTGGGACGATCCCCCCTTTCCAATTTCCTGCATACGAACCCTGTTTGTTTGTTAGTTTGTTTTTTTTTTGACTTTTTGGGGAAGGGTGTCGGAGCCGATACGTGGGGAAAAATATGCGCGCAAACTACTTGAAAATGAATCAAAGTGGCGGATCCAGCGCTCCCTTTGCCGGGGGGTCAAGGGGCGAATTTTGCAGATTTTGACTGAAAATGGGCCAAAGTATACCTGTTTTTGGAAAATTTTGGGTCAGTGCCGGGGGGCGAGCGCCACCCCCCCCCTCCTCCGCACCCCCTGAATGCGCTACTGAATCAAGATTCTCAAAAACTGTAGTATATAGCATCAATATACAAAGAGGTATATTAAGGGAACCATATTCTACTATTTTCATTCTGATTTTGTTGAATTTTATACACTATTTTAAAACATTTTTCAGCCAAAGAATAAATGATTTGGATATGGGATGTTTTGTCTCTGACAGTATAGGAAAATATACTCCTGTGTTCAGGCCGGGAGGGGGATGGGGCCGAATATTGCTGATTTATCTATTTATCTATTTGTTTTAAAAAAAAACCGCTTGTAACATACATCTTGATGGAACTGAAAACTTGTTTATCGTTGATAAAGGGGTATCTATGGCAGATTCAGCCTAGGAGGGCGGCTCGTGTTGCAAACCCCTTTCTAGCAGTGCCCAACGAAGGCCGGGAAACTTGAAACAAGCAAACGGAAAATACTGTTTCCGTAACAAATAAATGGCATTGGTCAGAAACAGTTTACGGTCACACCAGATATCATCGTGTGCACCCCGGGGTAAATCGTATGAGGTGTGTTCCCGTGGGTTACATGCGATCGATATCCAGAAATCAAAGCTACCCTCTTTTTATATCCCTCTTTTTATATCCATTTACATATTCATCTGTGTCTCTGGGGCCTCTGCGTTTTGCGGTCTTGTTTGTGTGATGTCATCTTACAGTGAGGAGGTTGTTTTACACCACAATTGTACGTTCTTCGAGACCTCTGGGTAATTGGAGAAGTGAGAGGGTTGTGCGCACGTAATCCAGGATAACCACACCATTTGCTACTTGCGTGACAGATGACCGTCCAAAGTCGGCACCGGATACCCATTGGTCTCGTCGGTTTATGTGTAGTCATTTGTGTTTGATGTTTACATGTCGTGTGTCTCTTTTCCGTCTCGTGCTGTACTCGTCTTTTGTGTTTTTGCATCGGGTGTTTTGGTGTTTTACTGTTGATGCTGCAACGGTGTCTTGTTGGAGATCTCCTCCCTTCTTTTTACGAAACTCGCGTCTGTTCCCATTGTTACTTTTAAAATATATTTGATTTATTCACTCCATAAACCACATGACATGTACATATGTACGATACCGTAAGAAAACACAAAGTAAGATTCAGGATTATTCTATAGATTTATTGGGTAACTGTGTGTAACAGACATATATTATATATGTTTGATCCATCTAACAGGTCAAATACGCTCCATGCAGCCACCGTCAATTTGCTTCATTTTTTTTCTAAAAATTTTCAAGGAAGTCCCCCGTGCACCCCACCAATGGGATTTATAATCATAAATAAAAACCTGGCGCATTTATGATCTTGTACTGTTCTAGTCTAAAATTGTAAAATCGAAATCCATTGTCCATCGGATACGTCTCTAAATGAGTTTGTGGCACCACAAAAATGAATAATACCAAAATATTAAAATGGTGATAAAGTTTACGTTTAGTACATGGCCGTCAAGGACCAAGTGAAAAATAAAATTAATTTCATTCCCACAAAATAATATTTCCTTGAAATTATAATAATTCGTGGCAATGAAATCATATTTCAAGGTCCGAACCGAAATACTAGTAATATTTCGTGAGAACGAAATAGTATATTTCGAGGGAACGAAATTATTATGATATTTTAAGGGAATGACATACTAGTTTTATGACACGGGAGCGAAGTAATACTTCATGGAAACTCGTGTACACACTTTTGTTAACATTCTATAGGTAATGTCCCCATGAAATATTCCCGTGAAATAATTTTATTTTCAAACTGACCGATATGGGCCTCCTTAATTTGGATGAGCCAGATTTGTCTGATTTTTAATTTCTTCATTTGACCTCATATAGATGTATTCTATGATATCAGAATGACGGAAAAGATTTTTCAAATTTGGTTTATGATCATTACTAAATCAAAATCTCCCTTTACAGAAAGCATATTGAATCAAACATTACCTTTTGTAGATATTATTTTTTTTTATTCTTTATTATAATCATTTTATTAAAAAAGCCCTAACAAACATTAACGTTATAAATGTGCTTCATCCTCGGTTCCCTAGGCTATTTGCGCTTTGGCTGAATATCAAATCAAATCGTAAATAGCCTGGGGAACCGAGGATAGAGGTGCCTGTGCATTTCCAATTTGGGGAAAATCGCGACATTTTTATGACATTTGGAAAATTAAAATTCAAATTCTCTACAAAGTACATTATTCTAAAGTATCTTTTATTTACAGTGCTAATCTATTAATCTGCTTTAACTTTTTTTTTGGCTGTCTAACAAACTTTTGAGTCATATTTTTCAAGTGATGTTTTAAAAGTTCCCTCTTTGGGAAATTTCAGAGTGACTTTTGAGGAAAAAAAGAGAAATTCTGTATTGGCAAGGGGCCAATTGTTGGACCCAAAAGAAGGGACAAAACACTGAATTATGAATTGGTATGTTTTTACGTTGAATGGGTAGGGTGCCAGCAACTCCTGGCGCAAGTCTCTATGCAAAGTCTCCCCCCATTGACCTATAAGTATGCATTATTCATCTTTTTTATATGATTCATGCGAGCACTTTTTTATCTGCATGGTTCCAAGAATCAGTTATATGATATAATATGATAAAAAAGAAAAAACTACAAAAAACGTTTTATTTGCAGATTTTGAAGTTTTTACGTTCAAGAATAATAAGAGGGCGTTATTCACCTCGCTCGTTCATAATAATTCTTGCAGATATCTCTATAATGAATACATATTTGAATAAAACAGAATATAGATGCAAAAATTGATTCGCTGAAAGTTTTTCAGCAGAAATATTTTTTTCGATAACATTTCGCTTCAAAGTATGGAAGTTTGAAAAAAATTGCAACAAACTTCGTATAATCATAGACAATAACAAAAGAAAACGTGATAAATATGACCCATTATATGACGAAAATCTGGAAGAAATATTCTATTAGCTAGTCAAACAATTTTTTTCTTATATCATTTCGTTTCCATGCAACACGCGATTGAAATTTCTATAATGGCGTTATAAAAAGTTAGAAAACGAAACCATTTATAACGATTATCAAGGATATTATCAATAGGACAATTTTGAAAAAAAAATCGAAGGAGATGTCATTCTAAAAGCTCATAAACCTAATTTAATAGGTAAGATTATTTGCCGGTTTCATCAATACCAAATTTGTCTAAATACCGTCAGAAACATGCGAGTTATGAGGTTTGATAAACGCCGCGATGTCATTGTTTTGACGTCATCGCTAGTGGGTATCCCAGACTGACATTTTACCTGCATATTTAGTGAGGTAAAACAATATGGTGGCGTTGTATGTGCAATAGGAATATTTACAGTGGCGGATTCAGCCGGGGGGGCACGGGGGCACGTGCCCCCCCGGCAGTGCCCAACGAAGGGGCACTTATGACGTGCTTTTGGAAGCATTAAACTGTTGTTTCCATACTAAAATTTATGAAATTGATCAAAAATAGCCCCAAAACACCCCAGAAACCACAGATTTGAATAAATCTTCCAAAATTTTCTCGGGGATAGATTAAAAAGTCGGGAAGGATGAATTACTGCCATGTCCGTCGTCTGTGCATATACGTCTGTATACGTGAACAACAAGCTTCATTGAATCACGTTCATATAGGACTTTCTTCATCTGAGGGTTTGAATCGGGAATAGCAGTCGTATGCTAGTCATAAAACACACATATTTCTTTATCAAATCGTCGATATAACCATCTATAAAATTGACGATTTTTTTTACTTTTTAAGATCAGATTTTTTTTTTTTCATTTTTAGGTCATTGAACTTTATTAAAATTGTTTGACCAGATTTGGACCGGCACCTCCAAGAATTTTGCAAACAGTCAAAAATGCAAGTTTTTCTTTATTTTTAAAAATGGAATGGCCAATGAATAATTATACCTTATCTGGACGATGCAGAGCATTTGGCACCCATGATCTCTTGTTTTACAGGGAAATTTTTCATTTACTTATTTTCTTCAACTTACAAAAATTAAAAAAAAACAAAGCGTGGATCTAGAGTGATGGTTGGGGGGGGGGGGGGGGGTAGTTCCGCCTGGAATTTGAAAAAAAAAATTGCTTATCTATTCCTAGCTTTTGCGTGAATAAACGGCTGGAACACCCCCCCCCCTTTGGGCTGACCTCTCTGTCCTTTTAAAACTTTTCTTGATCCGTCCTTTCCTTAGAAAATCCTGAACATTTTGACCTCTGCATGCCGCGCAAAAACAATGCAGCATCGGAATATGTTGACAATTTTTTTTAGATATACTAATTATCGTTATTGACACTGACTGAATCCCTTCTGAATTAAGTTCAAAAACGCTTCAGATGCCACCAAATTACTCCTTTTTTTTCAAAATTTCTCGGGGAGGCCCCCGAACCCCCATCAATAGAAATCCTGAACATTTTGACCTCTGCATAACGTGCAAAAACAATACAGCATCAGAATATGTCGACAATTTTTTTTAGATATACTAATCATCGTTATTGACACTGACTGAATCCCTCCTAAATTCATTTCAAAAACGCTTCAGATGCCACCAAATTGCTTCATTTTTTCAAAATTTTCTCGGGGGAGGCCCCCCGAACCCCCACCAATGGGAGGGGGAAACCCCCTCCCATACCCTCCCCCACTCGGCCCTTCGGGCCTCGCAAGTGATTCCCATCAAAAATTGTATGTGCCCCCCCGGCAATTGGGGTTCTGGATCCGCCCCTGATTTAAGAACAGATAAACAAATTCAAGAAGTAAATTTGCAAATTATAAAGCGTCTCGTGTCAAATCAAGTTGGCAATTATTATATGAGGCAACAACATGATGTTCTGTATAATATGTCGTACTGTTCTCATTATATTCTAAATCGGAAATACTAGGGAGTTTTAATCCTTTAAGCAAATATACACTTACAAGGTATCTTCAATATACATTGGAAATATGTTTGTAATCCTTATATAAAACGTATTGTAAATCCCAAGACGTTGGTCCAGTACTAGAGATCATTCACCCAATCAGAATCCTTGGTATGACGAAAATCAAATGATTATAAATAATACATATATTCTAAATCTATTTTTTTTTTCAACTTTCATCTTTAGTAAATGTTATTCTATTACATATGATAAACACAACTGATATTTACATTATACACATACTATGTGATAGAAATGAAAATCACTTTCACTTTCACTTTCCCGAAGCACAGGACCCTTACTCTACAGATGTCTTGATCATTCTAGGTATTTGGCGACGATCACTTTGGTATTATCAACAAGTGTGGAAAGACGGTTGTCTTTATCAATGCACATATCATTTATGCCATAGTCACAGTCTACAGTGAAAGACTGCTGAACTTTCATTTCGTCATTCATCAGAAAAACGTACTTTTTTTCGATGACCCCGAGGATGTTTCCATACCTATCACATGTCATTCGTTGTGGAATGGATTTCTTCATTTGGATCTTCTTCAGGACGGTACCATTCCTGTCAATCGTTGTAAGACATCGATTTATTGTATCAGAGATAACATAGTTACCGTCATTATCAAAACAAAAGCTTGCTATGTTGACATCCATTTCGATTTTATTCAGTCTTTTCCCTTCCTTTGAGAGTAAAACTACTGATGTCAGTGGTGTAAATATATCTTCGCAAAGAGCAATAGCTACCTTGTCATCGTAAGATACGGCTATATAACTGGTGTTATTCGATGATAGGTCTGCGAAGTCCACTCTTCTCCCATCAGAGGTGAATCTGTGTATGTAAGGGTAACCACGATAAGATACAACAGCATCACCTGACTGTAAACATGCTATGTAATCACATGACCACCAACACTCCATAGCAGGTATCTGATGGAGGACTGTAGTGCGGTCAGAGCTCATCTTGTACACGTATCCTACACCACCAATCCATATACTACCATCAGGACTGGCACACATGCTATAACAACCAGATTCTACATCGAGCTTATGACTTCTCATAATTTGCAATTTTTCTAGAACATTCTTTCCTCTCTTTTTCGTTATATCTTCTAGTGGTCCCGATGCATCCCGTTGGTCGCCATCTCTGCCGATCATGTCCCTGATCTGATCCTTGTTAATGCTACCAATAGTAAACATGGTACTCCTCGGCATTGGAAGTGACAATGGTTTTAGGGACAGAAGCCTGGAGACGGATGTTTTGACAAATTGATTTAAAGTTGATGTTGTCTGTAACGGAATGTTTTGTTTAATTGCTTGGATCTCCGCGTTGTAGGCATCTTTTCTTGCTTCAATCTTTTCTTTGCTTTCTTTCGATTCTGTCATTTGCCCTTCTTCCTTAGATTGAAGATATTTCTTTAGTTTTTCACCCTCTTCAGTTGCTGTTGATGTGATAGCTTTCACACGTTTATCGATGTTTGTATAGTTTTCCCTCAGTGTCTTCTCGCATCTAGTTTCAAATTCCGACCATGTCACTAAATTTTTAGTCATTTGCTCTTTCTCTGTCTCCTTTTCATTCAACATAGTATCTAGTACTTTATGTAGCTCGGACTGATACTCGTGAATGTCGATGAAGTCGTGTTTCTTGTGTTTCTTCGACAGACACTTTGAACAAATGTTCTGATCACATGTTCGACAAAAGAAGGAGAAGGGTACATTATGATCCTGACATAGATTCGTGACGGCCTCCTTTGTAATGGCGATTCCCTCTAAAATCGAAACTACTTCGTGAATTCTGCAGTTTGGGATCTTAAGATGCATCTTCTTACATCTGTCACATAAATTCTGGTAGCAGTCCTTACAGAACCAGTTAACGTCTTCATCATCTTCACACAGATCACACGGTTTTATTATAGCCTCCTGTGCCCCAATCCTTGACGAAGCAAACGCCATTTTGTCCTGTCAATAAATAGTTTTAAATATATCTCCTTGTCCTACATTACAACTTCCGGGTCTGCTAACTAAGACTAAGAGACATTTACAAATCTTTCCATTTTAATTTACCACAAAAGAATATTAAATGAATATTAAGTTCTTGCATTTAATATTGAAATTCGAAATGAAAATTATTCAGAAAATTAATGGGCATTGTATAGCTTCCATGATATATCGATCGTTTTTTTTTTAATTAGAAATGTGGATGTCAGGACCATGCTGCAAATTTAGGGAGCATCCATTTGAATTTTATGGGGGAGGGGCAGGAAGACTTTGCAAAAACAAATTTCCGGATCGAGATTTTAGGGGAAAAAATCCGTCCCGAGAGGCCGGCAAATTTTTTTTCCGGATCATGAAGTTGCCCCCCCCCCCCACACCCCTTTCCACATGCCCGGTAAACAAACACTTTTTTGTGTCATAAGCTAAGTACATGTACAAATAAAAGTGAAACGAAACCAAATTCAAAAGTCATTAGCACCATATCTGTTACCTGTGTTCGTTAAGTGAAAAGATTAAAAGGCTTTATATTTCATTCCAGAAATTAAAAAGAAGCGATATGCTAGCAAGGTATGCCTTAAAGACATCTTTTCTTGGCACCTGATCTCACTCCGTGTTTTATATTTTATATGGCCGACTGATTTTAAAAACTTTTTTCGACAGTTCAACATTGGAAAATCTAAAAAAAAATCCTGACCGAAGGGCCGGCGAAAAAGAAAACAAAAATGCAGCTCTTACAGTGGGGCCCTAAAAAATTTCCGGCTGGCAAGTTTTCCTATCCCCCCCCCCCTCTAAAAATCAAATGGTTGCTCCATTATCTGTTCTTAAATTATGAATTTAAAGAAGTATATAAGTACAATATTGATCGCAATTGCAATTGATGAGAAAAATTATAATTATGCTACTTCTAAATTAATAACCAAACTAGTACATTACCTTGACAACGTCTTACCATGTAAACAACTGAAATCATTATCAGATTTCATGCTATCTTTTAACGACGATGGTCACCCAAACTCTTAGATACTGTATATTATCCAAATTATGATTCAAAAATCCAACGTAAAGAAGAATAAAATAGAAAAAATGTTAAAGGACCACAGAAACGATGTATTATTTTCACATATTTTATTGCTACGCGTGTTTCGGTCGTATCAAATGCCTCTACAGACAATAATGTACGAAACAAAGTATTAGTACATGCAATATATTGATGAAAAATCATGATAAGTACTAAGCACTTCTTTGTCTACCTATAGGAATGCTGGATAAGATAAATTGGTCAATTGTTTAATTTAACATAGGTTTAAATCTATCAATAAAACTCTTTAATTGTAATTATAGAATAATCATCTGTTTGATAAATTGGCATAATTTTAAAATTTAAACATATGGTTTAGTTAAATGTTACTTTTTTGAAGGGAAAAACGTTGATTTAACTGTTTGAAGAAACCTATGTATTCTTCCTTGTATTTATCCCTTTGTAAGACATAAACAACATTTTTTGATGTC
>VSWD01000014.1:44639323-44669521 GCA_033119305.1 Pinctada imbricata
AGTCTATCTAACACTGTCCATCTTACACTGTTAGTCTGTCTGTCTTTAATTAGAAAATGACAACCAGCATGAAAGTAAGACAAGTCATGGTACGAAGAGAAATAGAAATAAAAGATTTATCTTTCTTAGATCATGTAAGTCATATAAGAAGGACCTCGTTTGTGAAGTATAAGTAGGGTAGGACAAACACTGTGTATTTAACAAGTAAATGTTGTTATGACATTGAGAATGAAATTTTCAACCTTGAACCAAGGTCAAGGAAAAAAGATTGAGTATAGAATATCATTTTCTTCAAAATATATATGAAATTGAATAAAGCTCAATATTTGTTCAAGAAAAGACTGTTATGACCTTGAAATCGAACGAATGACCTTGGTCAAGGTCAATGTGACAGGACTTACTGCAAGGAATATTTGTACCCAGTTTGCATTCTCAAGGTCAAACAGTCTTTGTTTTATAGGCAAAAATGGTTGTTGTGACCTGAGAATGAGAATTTGACCTTGGATCAAGGTCAAGGTGAAAGAGCTTGGCTTAACAATTATATGTATGAAGTTTGAACTCTGAAGGTCAAATAGTCTTTGTTCTATAAGCAAAAGTTTCATGTGACCTTGAGAATAAAATTTGACCTTGAAAAGAAGGTCAACATTAAATGACTACCTATAAGTGACCTAACATCCAAGTTTCAACTCAAAGTCTCAAAAATTGTAGAAATTGGCACCTTGCCAATTTAAGGTTCCATTTTCAACTTGAAATAGCTTGAAAACTGTAAATATTTTATGGAGCATGTAAGCGTATAAAAGTTTGCAAATTTCTCAAAGAACAATATAAAACAAATTTCGTTCAAATCGTACGGTTAGTAAAGGAGTTATAAGAGTTTAAAGATTTGACCGCTGATGACCTCTAGCGGGGGGCATTTGTGAACTTTTGACAAGAAAAAAATATTAAATTAAGATCTTTATTTGCTCCTTCACATGATACTTTCCATTTTATCATATGATGCGGTACTTTGTTGTAACGTCACTGGATTGGCTTGGGGGTAAGAATAATAATAATAATAAGAATAATAAGAATAAAGAAAAGACAATACAATAACAGAAAGGATTCCGACGGAAATCGGAATCCTTAATAAATGGAAGGATGGAGGTTCCTGTGGACATAGCAGACGGATTCCTCTCATTTTCATCTTGTTAAGAACAGAAATGAAAATTGAAAAAATGCGAAAATGACTGGCCGCAGCTGGACTCGAACCAGGTAACTTCACCAAGGTAGGCCCCATCGTATCTTGTACATGTAATGTCAGTGAGTTAAAGGAGATCCTGACGATAATCTCAACAGCACTCACAATAGAGTACAAAATTAAGCATCGACGGACCCCCAGCAGTCCAGAGGTGGGACCAGGTGCCCGGGAGGAGTAAGCATCCCCTGTTGGCTAGCCGCACCCGCCGTCGATGTTTAAGCACGAAAATGAAAACAATATATAAACTTCATGCACTGTCAGACGTTATGTCTATATAGAAAGTGCTATGGCGACAATGTCAGGGAAATATATTCAAAACACTTACTGTCAAACCCCTCGCGGGGAACTTTTTTACGAGCTCCACACGGCAAAGGGCATAAGTGTGACACAAATGAGTTAAAGGAGATCCTGACGATAATCTCAACAGCACTCACAATAGAGTACAAAATTAAGCATCGACGGACCCCCAGCAGTCCAGAGGTGGGACCAGGTGCCCGGGAGGAGTAAGCATCCCCTGTTGGCTAGCCGCACCCGCCGTCGATGTTTAAGCACGAAAATGAAAACAATATATAAACTTCATGCACTGTCAGACGTTATGTCTATATAGAAAGTGCTATGGCGACAATGTCAGGGAAATATATTCAAAACACTTACTGTCACATGGTTGAATTGACCAATGAAATTTGTAACACATCCTGGGTCATGCATATTAATTATGTGAGGGATTTTCCAATGAATCATGACAATATAGCAAGTGTTTTCAAACTGGTACATGTATTCGACATTTCTTGATTCTGTTAGAAAACATTTTGAACTAATACGTACTGGTATAAATTTTGAAATGAAAAACAATGTTGAAGCATTGTACTTTATGTTTGTTTAAGAATGAAAAAAAAGATTGAGGAAAAAATGGCTGGGGCCGGTATCGAACCCCGGACCCTCCGATCTGAAGGCTAACGTTTTACCGCTGAGCTATTGCGGAACTGTGAAAGTCTTGCATTAAAAGTCTTTTAGAAGGATGAAATCTTGCAACTATGATATGACTCAACATGTCGAGCATGTTCCGAATGATGAATCTTTATCGATCGATTCTATTTACAGGTTTGTATTCAGAAGTAAACAACACAGATTTTCATAAGATTTCTTTTATTTTACTTTCATTGACCATGTATGTAGAGAATAAAATTATGAATCTATCAAACGTGTTTGCTTATTTTGGAAGGGCGGATCTAGACAAGGTAGGTGAATACAGGTATGTACACGTATGTAAGATGTAAATCGGAGGGGGGGGGGGGTTAAACTCATTAATCCCCTCCCCCCTTTCGAAGGCCTAGCCTTTTTCTTTGGATAAATAAACCGTCAAAGATCCTGTACAGTTATTTCAAAGATTGACGAAGCAAACAGAAGAAGACAACCCCCCCCCAAAAAAAAACAAAACAAAAAAAAAAGCAAAACAAAACAAAACAAAACAAACAACACAAAACAAAAACAAGAGGCCCAAGGGGGCCCTATTGCTCCGTCAAAGGTCTTGTACACTTGTTTCAAAGATTGACGAATTAAAAAAGAAAAAGACAAACAAACACATCAAAATTAAAAAAAAATAGTAAAACAAGAGGTCCAAAGGGGGCCACATTGCTCCGTCAAAGCCGGTCTTGTACAAATGTTTCAAAGATAGACGAATTAAAAAAAGAGGCCCAAGGTGGCCACATCGCTCACCTGAGTTGAAAACAAAATAATGATAGAGGACAATTTGTTCGAGGCCCTCGAGTACTTGCTTCTTGTAAGGTTTCGGGAAATTCTGTGCAGCGGTTAAAGAAGTGAAGTCGAAATTTCGTCAGCCAATCAGGACCCTTGGTGACTGTATTTGTTTACCGATCTGCACGTGAAACACAAACTTGGTAGAGGGCCTGGAATTCTTGCGTCCTGTAAGTTTTCATGAAATTCTGTGCTACGGTTGCAAAGAGGATGTCGAAAATTACATGAAAGATCGATAATTCTGGTAATGCTGAATCAGATATTTGTATTTTTCCATTTGTATATCAAAAATAAAAACCACTAACATTCAAGAACTCCAATGGTCAGATTGATAGAGCGTTGAACTGCTGACCGATAGGTACTGGGTTCGATCCTTGGTCTGGATAATTCTTTTTTTTTTTTTTTGTCGCGGATCGTCTTTATTTCTATCTTGTACTCTGTCTATCTGTTCGTATGTCTGTCCGTCCGTCCCTTCGTTCGTCTATCGTTGTGAGTCTATCTAACACTGTCCATCTTACACTGTTAGTCTGTCTGTCTTTAATTAGAAAATGACAACAGCATGAAAGTACAGACAAGTCATGGTACGAAGAGAAATAGAAATAAAAGATTTATCTTTCTTAGATCATGTAAAGTTCATATAAGAAGGACCTCGTTTGTGAAGTATAAGTAGTGTAGGACAAACACTGTGTATTTAACAAGTAAATGTTGTTATGACATTGAGAATGAAATTTTCACCTTGAACCAAGGTCAAGGAAAAAAGATTGAGTATAGAATATCATTTTCTTCAAAATATATATGAAATTGAATAAAGCTCAATATTTGTTCAAGAAAAGACTGTTATGACCTTGAAATCGAACGAATGACCTTTGGTCAAGGTCAATGTGACAGGACTTACTGCAAGGAATATTTGTACCCAGTTTGCATTCTCAAGGTCAAACAGTCTTTGTTTTATAGGCAAAAATGTTGTTGTGACCTTGAGAATGAGAATTTGACCTTGGATCAAGGTCAAGGTGAAAGAGCTTGGCTTAACAATTATATGTATGAAGTTTGAACTCTGAAGGTCAAATAGTCTTTGTTCTATAAGCAAAAGTTTCATGTGACCTTGAGAATAAAAATTTGACCTTGAAAAGAAGGTCAACATTAAATGACTACCTATAAGTGACCTAACATCCAAGTTTCAACTCAAAGTCTCAAAAATTGTAGAAATTGGCACCTTGCCAATTTAAGGTTCCATTTTCAACTTGAAATAGCTTGAAAACTGTAAATATTTTATGGAGCATGTAAGCGTATAAAAGTTTGCAAATTTCTCAAAGAACAATATAAAACAAATTTCGTTCAAATCGTACGGTTAGTAAAGGAGTTATAAGAGTTTAAAGATTTGACCGCTGATGACCTCTAGCGGGGGGCATTTGTGAACTTTTGACAAGAAAAAAATATTAAATTAAGATCTTTATTTGCTCCTTCACATGATACTTTCCATTTTATCATATGATGCGGTACTTTGTTGTAACGTCACTGGATTGGCTTGGGGGTAAGAATAATAATAATAATAAGAATAATAAGAATAAAGAAAAGACAATACAATAACAGAAAGGATTCCGACGGAAATCGGAATCCTTAATAAATGGAAGGATGGAGGTTCCTGTGGACATAGCAGACGGATTCCTCTCATTTTCATCTTGTTAAGAACAGAAATGAAAATTGAAAAAATGCGAAAATGACTGGCCGCAGCTGGACTCGAACCAGGTAACTTCACCAAGGTAGGCCCCATCGTATCTTGTACATGTAATGTCAGGTCACATGGTTGAATTGACCAATGAAATTTGTAACACATCCTGGGTCATGCATATTAATTATGTGAGGGATTTTCCAATGAATCATGACAATATAGCAAGTGTTTTCAAACTGGTACATGTATTCGACATTTCTTGATTCTGTTAGAAAACATTTTGAACTAATACGTACTGGTATAAATTTTGAAATGAAAAACAATGTTGAAGCATTGTACTTTATGTTTGTTTAAGAATGAAAAAAAAGATTGAGGAAAAAATGGCTGGGGCCGGTATCGAACCCCGGACCCTCCGATCTGAAGGCTAACGTTTTACCGCTGAGCTATTGCGGAACTGTGAAAGTCTTGCATTAAAAGTCTTTAGAAGGATGAAATCTTGCAACTATGATATGACTCAACATGTCGAGCATGTTCCGAATGATGAATCTTTATCGATCGATTCTATTTACAGGTTTGTATTCAGAAGTAAACAACACAGATTTTCATAAGATTTCTTTTATTTTACTTTCATTGACCATGTATGTAGAGAATAAAATTATGAATCTATCAAACGTGTTTGCTTATTTTGGAAGGGCGGATCTAGACAAGGTAGGTGAATACAGGTATGTACACGTATGTAAGATGTAAATCGGAGGGGGGGGGGTTAAACTCATTAATCCCCTCCCCCCTTTCGAAGGCCTAGCCTTTTTCTTTGGATAAATAAACCGTCAAAGATCCTGTACAGTTATTTCAAAGATTGACGAAGCAAACAGAAGAAGACAACCCCCCCCCCCAAAAAAAAAACAAAACAAAAAAAAAGCAAAACAAAACAAAACAAAACAAACAACACAAAACAAAAACAAGAGGCCCAAGGGGGCCCTATTGCTCCGTCAAAGGTCTTGTACACTTGTTTCAAAGATTGACGAATTAAAAAAGAAAAAGACAAACAAACACATCAAAATTAAAAAAAATAGTAAAACAAGAGGTCCAAAGGGGGCCACATTGCTCCGTCAAAGCCGGTCTTGTACAAATGTTTCAAAGATAGACGAATTAAAAAAAGAGGCCCAAGGTGGCCACATCGCTCACCTGAGTTGAAAACAAAATAATGATAGAGGACAATTTGTTCGAGGCCCTCGAGTACTTGCTTCTTGTAAGGTTTCGGGAAATTCTGTGCAGCGGTTAAAGAAGTGAAGTCGAAATTTCGTCAGCCAATCAGGACCCTTGGTGACTGTATTTGTTTACCGATCTGCACGTGAAACACAAACTTGGTAGAGGGCCTGGAATTCTTGCGTCCTGTAAGTTTTCATGAAATTCTGTGCTACGGTTGCAAAGAGGATGTCGAAAATTACATGAAAGATCGATAATTCTGGTAATGCTGAATCAGATATTTGTATTTTTCCATTTGTATATCAAAAATAAAAACCACTAACATTCAAGAACTCCAATGGTCAGATTGATAGAGCGTTGAACTGCTGACCGATAGGTACTGGGTTCGATCCTTGGTCTGGATAATTCTTTTTTTTTTTTTTTGTCGCGGATCGTCTTTATTTCTATCTTGTACTCTGTCTATCTGTTCGTATGTCTGTCCGTCCGTCCCTTCGTTCGTCTATCGTTGTGAGTCTATCTAACACTGTCCATCTTACACTGTTAGTCTGTCTGTCTTTAATTAGAAAATGACAACAGCATGAAAGTACAGACAAGTCATGGTACGAAGAGAAATAGAAATAAAAGATTTATCTTTCTTAGATCATGTAAAGTTCATATAAGAAGGACCTCGTTTGTGAAGTATAAGTAGTGTAGGACAAACACTGTGTATTTAACAAGTAAATGTTGTTATGACATTGAGAATGAAATTTTCACCTTGAACCAAGGTCAAGGAAAAAAGATTGAGTATAGAATATCATTTTCTTCAAAATATATATGAAATTGAATAAAGCTCAATCTTTGTTCAAGAAAAGACTGTTATGACCTTGAAATCGAACGAATGACCTTTGGTCAAGGTCAATGTGACAGGACTTACTGCAAGGAATATTTGTACCCAGTTTGCATTCTCAAGGTCAAACAGTCTTTGTTTTATAGGCAAAAATGTTGTTGTGACCTTGAGAATGAGAATTTGACCTTGGATCAAGGTCAAGGTGAAAGAGCTTGGCTTAACAATTATATGTATGAAGTTTGAACTCTGAAGGTCAAATAGTCTTTGTTCTATAAGCAAAAGTTTCATGTGACCTTGAGAATAAAAATTTGACCTTGAAAAGAAGGTCAACATTAAATGACTACCTATAAGTGACCTAACATCCAAGTTTCAACTCAAAGTCTCAAAAATTGTAGAAATTGGCACCTTGCCAATTTAAGGTTCCATTTTCAACTTGAAATAGCTTGAAAACTGTAAATATTTTATGGAGCATGTAAGCGTATAAAAGTTTGCAAATTTCTCAAAGAACAATATAAAACAAATTTCGTTCAAATCGTACGGTTAGTAAAGGAGTTATAAGAGTTTAAAGATTTGACCGCTGATGACCTCTAGCGGGGGGCATTTGTGAACTTTTGACAAGAAAAAAATATTAAATTAAGATCTTTATTTGCTCCTTCACATGATACTTTCCATTTTATCATATGATGCGGTACTTTGTTGTAACGTCACTGGATTGGCTTGGGGGTAAGAATAATAATAATAATAAGAATAATAAGAATAAAGAAAAGACAATACAATAACAGAAAGGATTCCGACGGAAATCGGAATCCTTAATAAGAACTATAACATACCGGTAAATCCCCACAAATTATTCATGCACTTCATTATTTTTTTTTTTTTTTAGATAATGGCCTCTGATTATCGAGCAGATAAATCGGGAATTTTTAATTTCATTTTCGTATAAGTGTATACCTCGCGACGATAAACTTTTCTCTTGTTTTCTTTTCATGAAAAATAACACAGATATAGTTTTGCAAGTAATATCACAAGCATTTGCAACGCGATTACCCTCCCCCGATTAATGAAAACACCGCTGAAAGCGACATAGATGAACTTTGTTATTTGATAGGAACTCTGCCTTCGGTAATTCGGTCGTCTTATCGGGAGATAAAGGAAAACACATGCGAAAAGTTACGAAACAGATATAAGAAATGAGTTTTATACTTTCGAAGAATATTTAAATTCAATCATCGTTAATGTTTCTGCCGGTGTAAGCAATTTCTATCATGTGACCAGGGTCCACGTAAAAGCTAGATCCAACGTTTTGCATGCCAGAATCCCTTCTCATATTCTTACAGAAACGTACTCTTTTTGGCTTGAAAATAAAGTTTTCGAACTTAGAAATATTATGCGAGTTTCATAAGACTCAAGATATCAAGGGTTTACATGGACCCCTAGCAAGCTGAAGGTTGGATCAGGTGCCCGGGATGAGTATGCATCCCCTGTTCGGCTAGCCGCACCCGCCGTCGATGTTCGCGCACGAAAATGTCATAGAAGTGCTATGGTGACCATGTCAGGGAAAAATATTCAAAACAATGTCAAACCTTTCACGGAGGACTTATTTACGAGCTTCACACGGCAAAGAGTTTAAGTGTGACACAAATGAGTTAAAGAAACTCCTGGCGATATTCTCAACAGCACTCACAATCGGGCACGAAAATAATGAGTAGCAACATTCCGATTCCATTTCACCTGCTTATGGCGTTTTTATTTGAAAGCTCATACGCTACGCCAGGGCATGTTCTAAATATGCAGATTTCATCGTTGGAGCTACTCGTTCAGGGTTATATTTCACAAAGGCTGAAATCACCTTTGAGGAAATTCTTCGGCAGCTACGGGATATTAAAAGCATATCAGATCCCCCTTTCCAGACTGATCAGAGACATTCTGGATTGTGATTGGCTGTCATCATCAACAAAGAAGACTTACCTAATATGTACACCGAAACAAAATTTGACAAAATACATGGAACTGTTGCGACGGGTGTTGCATGCAATCAGGAGACGCTGACTCTCCACGGGCACCTGGTCTCACTTTGGAATTTTATTCACTCAGAAGTTCGCAATCATTCCTATTTTAAATCTAATAATTTTGCCTTTGACTTTGAGACTGAATAAATGATCATACTTCTTTAATGTTTATTCTTAGGGCCAGAATCCAACAGAAAGCCAGAATCCAACTTTAAGATAGCATGACAGATAAAGACGTCTTAATAGCTTGTGACTGGGCATTGCATTTTATTGGGAGGAGCAGATCGATTGGTTTGCGAAGAGGGGTATCAACTGGCACGTCTCTGTAAGCTGGCATAAAACTGTGGAGGCCAATTACAGTACTACTACACATGGAATCTGTTTGTCAGCCAGTGAGCCAAGACGCGTCCACAACGACGTAATTAATAGTGGATATAATAGATGATTTGAAGAAAAAAATGCCTCCAGACTTAACAACCGTCCACCTACTCTCAGAAAACACTGGGTTTTACAAAAGTAAGAATACATTGTGTGGCCTCCATACAGAAAATTATCAAATTATAAAATTTTCAAATCCTTAAACTTCTGAAACCTGAAATGGCAGGGGTGAGTCATTTCAACATCTTTGAATGACATCGTAACTTTTTTGTAAGTAATACTCCATTTAATCCTATTCATGGAGAGAATCATTCATAAGTTTCTTTTTTATTTCTGCACTTTTATTTAAAATAATTATTTCCAATAAAATGTATCTCTATGAACTATATGATTTTAATTATGTGTATGTATGATGTAGGACCATGGGACAGAAAATCTTCCATATTTTGAAACAACAAATGGCTTTATTAAATTTATCTAAACGGGGCAATATACAGTCGTGTGGGATGGCAAGGGTATACATAATCAACACCCCTCAGATGGCAATTTTCATTGCTTCGCTGATAAGGCGCCCATAAACCCAATGAAAACTCGGCAAGTCATTTCATCTCTACGACCAATTGCTTTCCGTCTATGGTTTTAAATAGGTATTTCTTTTCGTTTAAAAAATTGCACTTCTTTTTTATGAAGAGGCTACGACATTCAAATTGATACTGAAATGGAGAAATAAGAATGTTAGTTGTATCTCGTTTGATTCGAGACATCCGACACGTAAAGATGGCTTTCAAACAGTAAAAAAAAGCTAGCATCTAAGGTCAACAGGACTTGCAGCCTGCTACTGACGTGGCAGATAGCCATCCTAAGTCGGCATCGATTGCCATTGGTCTCGTTGGTTCATACGTATTATGAAATTAAAAGACCTTAACAAATGATTGCAATTTACGGTTGCACTAATGAAACAGAAAGGTTTTCTAGTGCTTTGCGTTTGAATTTAGACAGAGCCGTACTTTCTTGGACTGTCTTTGGCCACTGAAGGAAACACAACAACGTTATTTCAGGATCTTCTTTAACTCATTTGTTTCACACTTATGCCCTTTGCCGTGTGGAGCTCGTAAAAAAATTCCCCGCGAGGGGTTTGACAGTTAAGTGTTTTGAATATACTTCCCCGACATTGTCGCCATAGCATTTTCTATATAGACATAGCGTCAGACAGTGCATGAATTTTATATTTTTTCATTTCCATGCTTCATTAACATCGACGGCGGGTGCGGCTAGCCAACAGGGGATGCTTATTCCTCCCGGGCACCTGGTCCCACCTCTAGCTTGCTAGGGGTCCGTCGATGTTTTATTTTGTGCTCTGATGTGAGTGCTGTTGAGATTATCGTACGGATCTTCTTTAACTCATTTGCGTTTCCAAAAACGTTATTTGCTATATTCAGGCAGCATTTAAACACATTGCATCCTGTATGGATGTTAGGGCTACAGTTGTACAAGAGTATGATGGGACAAAACAGAACTTAGAGCCATACATCATAGAAGTTGAAGCCAGGTACTTTTGTCTCAGTGAGTACACCATAGCAAACAACCGCTTTTGTCGGAGGATAAAAGCCGCCTCTTCGGATGTTTGTGTGGTAGTGTGAATCACACTAACAGATAATATGGCATAAATTGAAAGGCTTTGTTAGAGACAACCTACATGTATAATATAAAGTTTCTACTGCATACAGTTCCATAGATTTTGCTTCAACCAGAAACTTTAACCAAAATCTTAAACTCGGTAAAATTCCAAGGTCAAGATCAAAAGGTCTAACGTTACGGCATTAATTGAAAGGTCTTGTCATGGGCAACCTTCTTACAGTTCGATAGATTTTGCTTACACCAGGAACTTTTACCAAAATCTTTAACTAGTTAAAGGTTCAACACCGGTGTTCAGTGCTCCATCACTAATGATGTAAATTCTAAGTAAAATGTGTCACGTGATTTAATTCTATGTTTTGATTGGTTGTACACTTCTAACATGCTGATGGCTGAATAAATGTTGCAAACTGTTGGACGCTCTCATGTTTCGTCACAGAACATGGTGTCAGAAGTCTCCCGGACGCCAAGATAGAGATTTTCAGTTACTTTAATGAACAATTACCCGTACCGCTAAGGCGATGGCTAAGTTTCACCCCCCTGAATGCTTCAATTTTGGAAATCCAGCCGAGTGGCCTGACTGGAAGCAGCGATTTTCGCGATTCAGAATGGCAACAAAGCTAAACAAAGAAGACGAGGAGTGTCAGATAAGTTCTTTGATATACGCGATGGGTAAAGAGGGTGAACATGTTTTCGGCAGTCTCACATTTGACAATGAGGGAGATGACAAGAAGTATGACGCTGTCATTAAGAAATTCGACGAGTATTTTGTTCCTAAGAGAAATATCATACACGAGAGGGCAAGGTTTCATCAAAGGAAACAACTGGCCGGCGAGTCAGTCGAGGCTTTCATACGATCGCTTTATGAAATTGCTGAACACTGCGCATTTAATGATAAAAATGAGCAGATCAGGGACAGATTAGTCCTTGGGGTAGCTGATAAGGAAGTTTCTGAAAAATTGCAGCTCAAATCAGACCTAACATTAGAATCAGCCATTGAGATGGCACGTCAGAGGGAACTCGTCAAAACTCAGATGAAAGATATAGATTCCCCGAAAGCACTGGATGCCGTTCAACGTGAGAGATCCGTTGGCAGGGGACAATCGAGTGGTCGCGGTCACAGTCGTAATTATAGGTCAAGGCCGGGTGGTAGGGGTCACCATCCCAGGCATAGAGGATCAGGTCGCTATCAAGGTCATCAAGCTCGATGTCAAAATTGTAACGGTACACACGCACAGGAGACCAGATGCCCAGCGAAAGGGAAACAATGTCACCGTTGTCGCAATATGGATCACTTTGCTTCATGTTGTCGTAAAAATGTTAACGAAGTCGTTCACGAAGAGCACGAGTCCGATAACTCATTTTTTCTAGGATCGGTCACTACTTGTAACGATAACTCGGAAGCTTGGAATGTGAAGCTCAAAATTTGTGGAAAGCCAGTTGTGTTCAAAATCGACTCGGGGGCTGACACTTCTGTAATCTCAGACAAATTGTTTTATTCTTTACCGAAACGCCCCAAACTATCCCCCGTCAAAGGGATCGTATCTGGCATCGGCGGCGTAGTAAAATGCGAGGGCGAATTCAAAACCCACACTTGGCACAACGGTAATGAATACGTGTTTCCGGTACACGTGATCAAGGGTACACAAACTAGTCTACTCGGAAGAAGCACAGCTGAGAAACTCGGACTCATAAAACGTATATTTGAGGCGGAGAGTGTCTTTGGTACCGTCGGCCGATTAGACTGCGAGCCCGTCAAAATAACGCTCAAAACTGATGCAAAACCATACTGCCTTACCACGGCAAGACGTGTAGCGTTCCCGTTAATGGGTAAGGTTGAGACGGAGCTTAACCGACTTGAAAAGGAGGGCATTATTAATAAAGTGGTCAAACCCACGGACTGGTGCGCGCCAATGGTACCGGTTGTTAAGCGAAATGGAAACGTTCGCATTTGCGTTGACTTAAAGAAACTTAACGAGGCAGTGAAAAGAGAACATCTTATGTTGCCCAATCTAGACGACATATCCCCGAAACTTCAGGGATCGAAGATATTTTCGAAACTAGACGCGAGTAACGGCTTTCATCAGATCCCGTTGGATGAAGACAGTTGTCACCTGACTACATTCATCACACCCTTTGGACGCTATTGTTTCACACGCGTTCCTTTCGGCATAACGTCCGCATCCGAAATTTTTCAACGTAAAATGTCGGAACTATTGAAGGGCCTCATTGGCGTTGAGGTGATCATTGACGATATTCTCATTCACGCGGCTACCATGCATGAGCATGATGAGCGACTCAGCAAAGCTTTAGAACGCATAAAGGCTTCTGGGATGAAGCTCAACCGCGATAAATGTGAGTTCCGGAAACCGGAAATAGAATATTTTGGACATGTAATAAGCGCGGACGGTGTCAAACCTAGTTATGCTCGCATAGAAGCCATTCGTGAGTTACCAGCACCAACCAACGTAACCGAACTTCGCCGAATTATCGGAATGATTAATTATCTGGGTAGGTTCGTACCCAACATGGCAACCATCATAAGTCCGATCACAGAGCTTCTGAAGGAAGATGTAGCGTGGACTTGGGACTTCCCACAGCAAAAGTCCTTCGAGGAGGTCAAGAAACTTCTCACAAACAGCCCTGTACTTGCATTTTATGATGCTAACAAATCAACAATTGTCAGTGCTGATGCAAGCAGTTTTGGACTAGGAGCGGCTTTGTTTCAGATAGATGACGGGGAACTGAAACCGGTAGCATTCTGTTCGCGCAAACTGACACCCGCAGAGATGAAATACGCGCAGATCGAGAAAGAGTGTCTCGCTTCCGTGTGGGCTTGCGAGAAATTCTCACGTTACCTTGTTGGTCTTGACTCTTTTACTCTATATACCGACCACAAGCCACTCATACCGCTTATGAACACGCAGGACTTGGACCGCACCCCGCTGAGGTGTCAGCGACTGCTCATGCGCCTAAGACGATTCAATGTTAAAGCTGAGCACGTTTCCGGGAAAAAGTTGTTTGTGCCCGACACCTTGTCGCGCAGTCCGATTGATAAACCGTCAAATAATGAACTAGCTGACGAAGTTGCAGCTTACGTACACTCTGTTGAATCTACTCGACCGATATCCGATCAGAAATTGGACCAAATCCGCATGGAAACTGCGAAAGACCCGACTTTGCAGGAAGTTATGAGCTATACTCGATTTGGATGGCCAAACCACAGCCGTTCGATGAAGGATGAGTGCAAGGAATACTATAATTCCCGTTCAGAATTATCTATTTCTGAAGGATTAGTAATATATCGCCACCGCATTACGATACCGGAAGTGTTACGCTCCGAAATAATCGAGAAGATTCATGAGGGGCACCAAGGAATCAACAAGTGTCGCGAGCGAGCAAATACATGTGTTTGGTGGCCAGGAATTGTCAACGATATTCGAGTCAAGATATCTTCATGTCAGTTTTGTCAAGTAAACCGACCGTCACAGCGGAGGGAACCGTTAATAACTACGTCATTACCGGAGAGGCCGTGGCAAAAGCTTGCGGTCGACTTATGCGAATATGAAGGAAAGCAGTTCTTAGTCCTCGTCGACTATTATTCGAGGTATCTAGAGATCGCGCATCTACCTACAATCACCAGTGCTCAGGTGATCGGAAAGCTCAAAAATATATTCGCACGTTTTGGAATTCCAGAGGAATTAGTGTCCGATAACGGGAAGCAGTTTGTTTCCGAAGCATTTCATGATTTCGCAACGTCGTACAACTTTAAACAGACATTTTCTAGCCCGCACTACCCCCAAGCAAATGGGATGGCGGAGAGTAGCGTGAAAATCGCAAAGAGAATCTTACGACAAGACGACATTTTCAAGGCTCTATTGGCATATCGCTCTACCCCGATCGAATCGACAGGGGTGAGTCCCGCGCAGCTACTAATGGGTCGGCAGATACGCACTACATTACCGACATTGTCATCATCACTCCAGCCAAAGTGGCCGGAATATGAGGAAGTTCACAACCGAGACAATGCAACCAAGATACGCACACAGGAATATTACAACAGACGATATTCCGCTAGTCCGCTATCCAAATTGCATCCCGGAGATGCAGTTCGTATAAAAACGGATAAGGAAAAACGCTGGAATTCATTTGGCACTATCACCGGAACGGACCATGCCAACCGTAGCTACACCGTTTCAACTCCGACCGGAAACTTCCGTAGGAACCGTCGTCATCTGCAATCCATACCTGGAGATAGTGTACCGCAAATATCTCGTTCTCCGGTTGATCAGGATTTAGAAATCTCGCAACCGAAAATTTCAGTTCCGATTGAACCGTCCATCAATGATCGCTTTGAAGACAAAATTGAACCCGTCTTGCAACCCGATATCGCAAATTCTGATGTTCTGAGGACCAGGAGTGGCCGTGCTGTCATCAGACCTAAGCACCTGAATGACTATGTCTGACTGAACAATTTGTTTCATTTCATAATCATTGACATTTACAATGTAATTTGATATTTGATTTTAAAAGTTAATGAAAGGAATTCATTAAGTTTCAAAGACTTTAATTTCTGAGAATCACATTTCACGCAATGTAATTTACAATTTATTAGATGTTTGAGGTCGAACATTGTAACTGGAATTGTTAGGGTATAATTGCTAATAATAATCATTTACTCAGTATCTGAATTAATATTCATGCTAAAAGGGGGAGATGTTCAGTGCTCCATCACTAATGATGTAAATTCTAAGTAAAATGTGTCACGTGATTTAATTCTATGTTTTGATTGGTTGTACACTTCTAACATGCTGATGGCTGAATAAATGTTGCAAACTGTTGGACGCTCTCATGTTTCGTCACAGAACAACCGGAATTGCTTTGCAATCCGGCCAAACATTGCCGACAAGCGGCAATACGCCACACTATGGATGATAAGCAAGAGAAGTTCCTCTGTGATCTCGTGGCATAATGTAACAATATAAAATAAAATAAAATCATATATAACACATTTGGACAGTATTTACATGTGATGATCGAAGAGAATTTCCTGGTATCTTTTTTTGCTTCTGATATGCCCTCGGGTCTCACAGCAATGAAATAACCCTTGTTTATTAAAATGTCCGATCCGACAAAATTTTGTCAGCCCTCAAAAAAGTTTCAGTCGTCTCCTTAGTGCTTACTTTTTTCTGCACGTAATATTAACTGTCCCCCATTGGTGCCCCTGTATTACCATACATTGTCGTTGAGTGCATGTGAGGACCACAAAGGGACAAGATAAAAAGAGAGCATATTAGTCCAGTCATGTAACGATTTGAAATTAAACTAATTAGTGTTATGCTGTACGTTGACACAATTGGAACAACATATCAAAAATCCTCTAGGTGGAAACATGATTTTTAGGCCTCACCAAAATACGATTTTTTGCGCATATTAGAGAAATTGTCATTTTTGGTGGTTAATTTCTCCATAATCATGACTCATAGCATACCATTTTTCTTCCTTGGAAAGATTGGCTATAATACTATCTGGTGAAGCCAAGTTTAGGATTATTATGAGTATAATTGAACATTTTTATTGGTTCGAAATTGCCAAAAGTGGTGTTGACATTTGATAAAATGAGCGTATCCCCCATTTTCAGAATAATGTTACATGGAAACGAATTGAAACACCATCTCATTATCGTAAATGTGTAAAAAACATTTCTAGCATATTAAATGATTATGCATAAACTTTTGGGTCACAATGACTCTTCTTGTAAAAAATCGCCCACAAATCCAGCTGGGTGCATCATTTGCTCAGGTATTCATCGAATTATAGCAAAAAAAGGGAGAAAGTAAAGCTTAATTTCACCCTGATTGTTGAAGATTAATTGAATTTAAATTATTTAACTGTTTGGAGTCGAGTGAACTAAATGAATTTTATTTTACACTGTTTAGACTGCTGACTTAGTCAAAATCTAGTATCAAAGTAGACAATTTTGATCACTTTTGGAGAATTGTTGAGAAATGGCTATGTCAAGGTTTTTTTAGGTTAAAATTCCTTATTTTTCGAAAATTTGTTTACCGATTTGCTTTAATTTTGCATGAAAGTCATTCGTGAAAAAAGCTTTCTGAAGCCAGAATTTCATATTTCTGCCGGAGTATTAAATTTAAAAAATCGAACATTGTTTAATTTTTATAATGGGGGCATGGGAGTAGTGTGAAATAGAGGTATCCCGGACAAAGAAATGTGGATACATATTTATAGAGGTTTCCAAGACAAATAAATGTTGATGGTATATATAGAGAGGTGTCCGAGACACACGTTGTGGATATCTAAATACATTTACTTTCTTTCTTGTACATAGGGTGTAGAGATTATTGGATGTAGTTAAATGCTATGGAAGGTGTAGTGGATTTAGAGAGGCTTCATGACATGATCGATGACATAAAGAAAGATGCAGAGTTTGTTTTTTTGACGATGTGGCCCATTTAATGTATGCGGTACTCGTTGTGAAATAAGTAAATGAGATGTCTGAAAACAATGGTTTAGTATTATCATTTCAAGACATTCTTAACAAATTTGGTTGAAGTAGCTGCTTTAGTTAACGAACACATTTATCATCCTTCAATGAAACAACCGCTCCGAAATTTTGTTCAAAAATATACTGACTTCAAGCCATTAAAGGTATACCGGCTTGCGCAAAAACTGATAAAAGGTAAGATAAAAAAGTTCTATAATCAATTTTGAAATAGATTATATTTCATGTTCATATTTGTTTGATATTCTTTTCAGTATATTTTTTTACATATTTAAGACGGAATAGATATCAAATTGAAAGAAAATCCTCTTATCTAAAACCAGGAATACAATAAAGTACTTATAGTAAGCATGATGGTTGGCAACTACTCATTAAGTGTATTTATATATATAAAAGAAATCTTCATACTGTTCTGACAATGGATGATGTAGAGGACACACATATACATCTAAAGAACATATACTAAATATCCTGCTGTTCAAATGATGTGACCAAATTTCAAGTGTTTGTGACTGTTAGATTTTCAATGTTTTCTATATTTATCATGATAATGAGGTATAAATGTGTTTTGTCAACCCCAACAATATCATGAATGTTCAATTCCGAGACCAAAAAGATGGCAAGCTTCACGAAAGATAAAAAAAAGTGATGGAAAATTATTACGAGCTTCACGATCGTTTGGGAAAAAAAAATAAGAGGTAGTCATAAATATGTTCAAAGGGAAAACATTTATGCATGTTTCAAATAATGACAATGGTCAGACATTTACTTTTAAGTCGGAGGATATGAAAGACTTTCTCAACCTAAAAGGAGAAATTTAAAACAACATGACCGAGTTCGAAAATAAGGTAAGGAAAAATCATCATAATCATCACAATAAAAAAAAATAATCATCCACTTTTGAATCTTAATTGAAATTCTTTGTACTAAGTAGTTTAATTTTTTTCTACAGAAACGCAAAGTATGCCTAGACGAAGAAATGGCTTTTGCTGCCCTGACAGGAGCGGTTACACAAGATGTGCGTAAAGGAAACAAGACCAGTAGAAAAGGTGGTAATTCTTGATCAGCCAAAGCCTACCAAGCCTGTGGATCTATAATCAAAGCAAGTAAAGCACATCAACCTGGCTCATCTAAAACTAAAGCATGTCAGGCAGACACCATCACACCCGAGTTTGAAATTGTCACTCTTGGTCTTGATGAGAATGAACAAAATCCAAAGTCTTGACAAAAGAGGGCCCGCATTATCGGTGATGCTGATTGTAATATTGATGATGGTGACCATGGTACTCAACCAAAACAACCAAAGACCACTTCTTAAAAAAAAGAAGTTTCGCATCAACGATAATGATGAAGACGGTGATGATGATCATGACGATGGTGCAAAATCAAACATAAACGTTGGAGATTTGCGCAAGATGGATGATGATGACCATGCTGATGATGAGCAAAATAAAACAAAAGCCCCTCTGCTCGTCTCAAAACGCCTTCTCGTCAAGGCGCTGCTGAAGCACGGAGGAAAGCCGCACAAATTATGAAGCGGCTTAACTTAATCTCCGACGACGAGGATGAAAAAATCATTAAAAGCAATGATGAAGACGATGATGATACTGTTTTTGTAAGTTGTTACTCCAACTTGTGAATCCCCACGAGTGGACGGTCCGGGTTGTAAATGCCTTCACCCTGCCAATCACAGTAAAGGCTAGAGCGTTGGTCATAATTACATAAATGAATGTTAATGGGGTTAGTACTCCCTTCAACAAGAAGAAGGTTGCTGCTCAACACCACAATTACTAGTTTCCAAATGTAGCCAAGTTCGATCAACTTCGGTTGATCGTCTGTCTCTTCAACACATTATATATTTTCTGTTACAAAATTTCTTGAAATTTCTAAAACGTGGGTCCTATAGCATCATATCCCACCCATTCTGCTACGTCTTTTGGTACATTCTTGAACGATCATAATAATTCTCTTACTTTTTGGCCATATTACATTGTTTAGACTGAGGATCACTGACGAGGGTTTAGTACCTGAAACGTGCATGTCTGGTCCATGCTGTAAATTTATCAGGTTTTGAATGCTGCTATTGAATTTAAAGACGTTTAACATTCGTAGTGACATCCATCATGAATGGTCCATTCAGCTTTGCATCCAAAGTACAACGCTACGATGTGACAACCTATTGACTTGTTTGGGCTGAATTTACCTCCCGTAATACAAGTTTTAAGAAAAAGATTAAAAAAGGAAAGAAAAAAAACATGATACTGAAAAGGATAATTTGTATTGGTTATTCTATATGCATCCTTTATAATAACGGGAAGAATTTTAGGAAATAGAATAAAATACATTGTATTAATTGTTGACATTTTGTGGTGGAGGGTTTTAATTTATAACTTAAACAACGGTAACCGATTTAGGCTTATAAACACAATCTATAGATGTAGGGGAGGACTGTATTACGCACGTCCTCTTTTTATATCCATTTACATATTCATCTGTGTTGCTTGGACCCCTGTGTTTTACGGTCTTGTTTGTGTGTGGTCACCTAACAGTGAGGAGGTTGTTTTACACCATAATTGTGCGTTCTTCGAGACCTCTGGGAAATCGGAATAGTGGGAGGGTTGTGCGCACGTAATCCAGGATAACCACACCGTCTGCTATTTACGTGGCAGATGGCCGTCCTAAGTCGGCACCGGTTGCCCATTGGTCTCGTTGGTTTATGTGTAGTCTTTTGTGTTTCATGTTTCTATGTTGTGAGTTGGTGTTCCTTGTCCCTTTTGCGTCTCTTTCTGTGGGTATCTGTTCTGTGTTTTTTTGCATGGGTGTTTTGGGATTTTGCTGTGGGTGCTGCAACCTAGTGTTGTTGGAGATCTCCTCCTTTCTCTTAGATACATAATTTCATAGATCATTGAATTTTACCATACGTAGGTTTATCAACTATTTCTATGAGTTCATCTTTGATAATAACCCTATTAAAGAAATATAACAATAGTAATATTGATAAAGTATAATTGATGCTGCCTCTGTTTATTCATATCCACACAAGTTGTCTTGGTGGCCTCCGGTTATTAATATCCACAAAATTTGTCTTGGTAACCTCTATAAATATGTATCCACATTAATTTGTCCGGGTTACCTCTATATTACACTACTTATGGGGAACTAACTTAAAATTCTCCATAATTTTTTTTCTAGATTATAAAATGTTAGAGGACTTTTCTGAAGATCTTTCAGTTGGTATAAAAATCATATAAACATAAAATGACCATGCATAATCTTGACATAAAAAAGTCCTCCTCAAAAATGTGTTTTAAAAGCCTTGACTTTGTCAATTTTCTTACTTTAAGTCAAAATATTATTCTGATTCAATTTCATACTTATTTTTTTCCTTCTCTCCTTAAAATTTACTTTTTCTTTCTTAATATTCATAAAATATATTGAGCATGATTATGCGATCAAATAAAAAATCTATGCTTACCCATTTCATTTTAGAGAATTTTATGAATCAAATTGACAAAATATTCATTCTATATAAATAATTTCTTTAAAGGTATGGTCTCGATCAAATTCTGAGATCAATAAGCCCGACATCATAGATATTATTTCACTTATTTTGATGAAGTATAAAAATATGTAGTACAAACGTTCAATTAACAGAAAATAAAGATTTTTTATGTTTATATTGATTGTTTATAAAGGCCACGAGCTCGAGGCGGTTTTGCTAACTGAAAATTGCCGTTTTTACCGTTTTTGATTGGTCCGTTTCTGCTTGAATTTTATTTATACAGTTACTAAAGATGTCATAAAAACAATTTTATGCTAAAACTGAATCTTTCTTTTGTTGTTCTGATCAATTAAATATGCCACATTTGGTCGTTTTTCATTTTGAGTAAAGATGTAGGGGGGTCCAAATACTGCACTCCCCGTGAAGTATCGAGTAAGGACTTTTAATGTGTTTTATATGTGTGTTCAATCAAGTCTTAAAACTTCTTTTGCAATAACGTCGATTTCAGCCATTTTTTTTTTTTTTTTTTTTTGCATAATGTGACTGGACTTTATCAAATGAACGATGAATTGATCAAAAAAGAAAGTCCACGGCTTAAAAATACTGGGTAAAGGTAAGATAATACGGCATAATTTTAAAGGTTTTGTTAGAGGCAGCCTATATCTATAATATAAAGTTTCTCCATAGATTTTGCTTCAACCAGAAACTTTAAGCAAAATCTTAAACTAGGTCAAATTCCAAGGTCAATGTCACAAGGACAAACGTTACGGCATTGATTGAAACGTCTTGTCATGGGCAACCTACATGTATAATATAAAGTTTCTACAGCATACGGTTCCATAAATTTGGCTTAAACCAGGAACTTTAACCAAAATCTTTGACTAGGTATAGGTCATAGGTTACGGCATTAAAAGGTCTTGTAATGGGCAACCTTCATGAATAATATAAAGTTTCTACTGCATACCGTTCCTATGATTTTGCCTCAACCAGAAACTTTAACCAAAATGTTGCCGACAGACATCGTCATTCTATAGACCCGATTTGCTTTGCAATCCGGCAAAAAATTGCCGACAAGCGGCATGACGCCACACTAAGGATGATAAGCAAGAGAAGTTCCTCTGTGATCTCGTGGAATTATGTAACTACAAGGCATCGACGGTCTAAAATAAAATCATATAGAGCAGATTTAGACAGTATTTACATGTTTTGATCGAAAGGAATTTCCACGGTACCTTTTTTGCTCTGAATAGAATAGAATAGAATCATTTATTATTCCAATTTTGGGCCCATTAAGAGCATACAAGAACAATAAAACAAATGGCATTTAAAAGGAAACAAATGAATGAAAAAGGGGAAGAGGTCCAAAAGAAAGATCATATTAAGTGGATTAAATATATAATGTACATTAATACAACAATGATATAAAATGCTGTAATTTCATTAATGATACAGTAACATTTAATGAATTGTGATATAATCAACATATTATTATGTGACAACATTTGATCGTTTCGTATACATTTGAATACATATTCTGCAAAACAATTTATGATATTACTACTTTCATTGGACATGAGCCATATAAATTGTCTTTATTTGAAAGTGAGGAGAAGTTGACATTTTCTGTTTCTATCTTATTAATAAATTCATTTCTATATTGTTCATACATGGAGCATTCAAAAATAAAATGAATTTCATTTTCTACAGATCCTAAATCACAAAATTTACACTTTCTATCTACTGCTGGAACATTCCTGTACCTACCAGTTTCAATTTCAAGTTTATGTGAACTTATGCGAAAGTTTGTGAAACATTTAAGAACTTCAGACTTTGATATTATTGAAAAAAAATTTTTCTCTTGAGACTCTCGTTTTGAATAACCCATATGTTCTCAATTTCCCCTTTTCATTTTTAACACATTCTGATATATTATCTTGCCAAATATTATTAAATCTTCTCCTCAGTTTCTCATGAATTTTTGATTGAAGGTTTGAAGCCAATATATTGTCACATGATATTCCTAATTGTTCAAGCATAAAATAAATTCTGCTTAACCAACAATTCTTTTTGTTTTATTATACAGCATTCTATTTTCATGTAGTGCATTTTCAAGTAGAGTACCATCTGATTTGTAAATGTGTTGCAAGTACTTGGTACAGTTTGTTAGAATTTCAATATATAATGGATATCTGCCTAATTCACCCATAACAGCAAAGTTGGAGGCTTTCTTATGTACACCACAAATATACTTAAGAGCTTTGATATGTAGTTTATCACTAAATAAGTTTTTGAATGAGTTTTCTATTTCATAATTTGTTCTTTTAACAGCTGAGGATTCAGGATTTATAGTCCCCCATATTTCACTTCCATAGAAAAAATAATAGGTTTCACAGTGTGGTCGAAAAGATGCAATAAAATATTGGCATTCGGTTTGGTATTGCCAAAACATTTGACTAATTTAAATAAAGCCTTCAAACTTCGTTTATATAAATCATGCTGACATTGAATAAATTAACCAGAGGCATTGAAAAGAACCCCTATGATAATGATGCCTCTATTTCTTGACCTTTATACACAAAATGTAAATTTGTGAGCCTTGCATTTTTGTAAAAGATTACAACCTTTGTCTTTTTTCGAATTTACAGATAGACAATATTTATCACAAAATGTAGCCAGTTTATTCAAACAATTCTGTAGACCTGTTTGTGAAGATGATAATAAAACAAGATCATCAGCATAGAGAAGACAACTAAGAGATTCATTATTCAAATATACTTGATCATCCTCATGGTTAAACATATCTGGAAGCTCATTTATAAGTATTTTAAACGGGTTTGGGCTTAAATTATCACCCTGTCTTTCCCCCTAATTCTGGCTGGAAGCTTTTAGTTAGTTTATTCCCTATACGAATATGTATATTATTCAATGTGTACATGCTCTTAATAACATAGTAAAAAGGTCCTCTAATGTCAATCCGAGATAGTCTGTATAATAAAGCTGAGTGCAGTACTGTATCAATGCCTTAGAAAAATCTATAAAACAGGTGTATAACTTTGACCGCACATGTAGCCAAGTTCGATCAACTTCGGTTGATCGTCTGTCTCTTCAACGCATTTGAGATTTTCTGTTACAAAATTTCATCAAATTTCTAAAACGTGGGTCATGTAGCATCATATCCCACCCATTCTGCTACCTCTTTTGGTACATTTTTGGACATAATTTTCATACTTTTTGGCCATATTACATTGTTTAGACTAAGGATCACTGACGAGGGTTTAGTAGCCGAAACGTGCATGTCTGGTCCATGCTGAAAATTTATCAGGTTATAAATGATGCTTTTGAATTTAAAGACGTTTAACATTTGAACTACTTGGAGAGTGTCAATGCTGGTGGACCAAGAGTCCCCGAGGGCACATGTAGCCAAGTTCGATCAACTTCGGTTGATCGTCTGTCTCTTCAACGCATTTGAGATTTTCTGTTACAAAATTTCATCAAATTTCTAAAACGTGGGTCATGTAGCATCATATCCCACCCATTCTGCTACCTCTTTTGGTACATTTTTGGACATAATTTTCATACTTTTTGGCCATATTACATTGTTTAGACTAAGGATCACTGACGAGGGTTTAGTAGCCGAAACGTGCATGTCTGGTCCATGCTGAAAATTTATCAGGTTATAAATGATGCTTTTGAATTTAAAGACGTTTAACATTTGAACTACTTGGAGAGTGTCAATGCTGGTGGACCAAGAGTCCCCGAGGGCACATGTAGCCAAGTTCGATCAACTTCGGTTGATCGTCTGTCTCTTCAACGCATTTGAAATTTTCTGTTACAAAATTTCATCAAATTTCTAAAACGTGGGTCCTGTAGCATCATATCCCACCCATTCTGCTACGTCTTTTGGTACATTTTTGGACATAATTTTCATATTTTTTGGCCATATTACATTGTTTAGACTAAGGATCACTGACGAGGGTTTAGTACCCGAAACGTGCATGTCTGGTCCATGCTAAAAATTTATCAGGTTTTAAATGATGCTATTGAATTTAAAGACGTTTAACACTAGAAGAGTTATATTTTTGAATTAAAGTCCTTAGTACAAACATATGGTCAGATGTTCTAACTTTAGGTTGAAAACCTATTTGGCATTTATTGATAATTTTATTGTCATCTAGGTAAGTTTGAAGTCTTGTATTTAAAATACTGTTAAACACTTTAGAAAGACATGACATAATTGCTAATCTATAGTTTGAGGTATCACAAGGGTCATCACATTTATATATTTGTTTTAAATAGCCTATTTTCCAATCAGAGGGATAGACTCCTGTCGAAAGAACTGTATTAAATAGTTTTAATAAGCATCCTAATATTTGGGATAAGCCTGCTTTAATCATCTCATTTTTAATTCCATCAAGACCAGCCGATTTGTTATTTTTAAGTTTAGTTACTGCAGAGATTATTTCTTTTTCAGTGATTCTACAGTCAAGATTGGAAAAAGTTTTGTTCTTTTCACTTTGATCACAGAGATTTCTGAAATATATATCTTGTGGAGAAAATTTCTTATCAATTGATAGTAGCTTTGAAAAATGAGATATCCATCTTTCTTCAGATATTCTTGTTGATGGATCATGTTCGTCATTATCTTCTTTTAAATCTTTGATTAATTTCCAGTATGAATTAGTATCTTTTTCATGTAAAGTCTCCAACTTTTTTATAATGCTTGCTTAAAATTCTCTTTGTTTAAGCTTGCAATTTTTATCATAATTTTTAAGCCATTTAAAGAAAGATCCCCTTGTACATGGATCAGAAGGGTATTTTGAGTACATTTTACTTTTCCTAAGTAGTTCTTATCTCATTTTGTGTAAGTCAAAGTCGAACCATTTTTTACATTTTTGATTTTTTCTCTTTTTGCCTACCTAATTTAACCTTTTTCTTCAGAGATTTATCACATGCTGTTCTGATAATTTTATTTAATCTTAATAGGGCCTGGTCAGATCTTGATTTCTGCTTGTTGTGGTGACTGCTTGCAGAATTAGATCGATCATCTTCACTTATATCTAAATCATCATTAACATACTATTTTATCAGTAGGTTATTTTGGCATTACCAAAACAAAAGAATCTTTTCATACAAACAAAAGATGGAGTAAAAATTGCAACAATGGGCAGAACAATGTATTTTCCTTGTATGATAAAAGGATGGGACGAAGTGAACAATGGATGGGAGGAGTTTCACGCTAAAATCCCATAAAACTCACATTAAATTCCCATTAGCGGTAAAATTCTGAAGGAGTAAAGGGTGAGGGTGGAGTCGAGAAAAACATTATCATCGATACAGGTGTAGCTGACCATGTTGAGGATGCGAACGAAATGGACATTGTGATACTTACAGGTGCATTATATTTGTAGAATGATGTGACTATAAACTTATAATAATACACTCACAACCATATAAATTGCTATCATATGCAGAACATTTATGAAGAACATTGATCAATAATCAAACCTCTAGTAGATGACAATATACTTATTTCTTTTTGTTTTCAATCATCTGTCTATCTCTTATATTTAAAAAGAAAAAAAAAACCCACATATTCGATAGTTCTTTTTTTCCGGAACACAGCGTACCGTCATGTTTTACAATCTAATATTTTTTTTCACATACGGGCATTTTAGACGCCAAGGTACGGTACTCTCTTTACTGATTAGAAATAATAATAATAATAATAATAATAAATACTTTACTTAGTGAAGGTAGCCCGATAAGCAAGAGCTTTTCTTCCCCGGGGCCTTCCAAAATATCATTGAATACAGACAGTATACTATTCTCTCTCATTTACACAATAACAACAAATCACAACCACACTACAACACTCCTCTTTTCTCTAATTGCTCGCTGTCTATTTTTCACAATCAAAACATATAATCACACTACCACTCCCACTTGCTCGCCTTCTCTCTTTTTGACACTCTGTAAAAACATAAAACTCAACACAGCATCATTAATGTTATTCTTCCTCTCTAGTTGTGTCTCAGTTTCTAGCTCTCTCATCCTCATGCATACTCACACATACAAGTACACCCTATACATAAACATAATTTAAAGCCTAACATCAACTTCCAAACTCTATTACTCTACTCTACAAACAGGTATAAGCAGCGAGAAAAGTAATCTCTCTCTCTCTCTTAGTAAACAAGAAAAGAAAAATATAACAAAACACATAAATGAAGACCCCCCCCCCCAATTTATAAATAATTACAATGATGAAAAGAGAAAAAGTCACAAAAGCTGAAAAGAAGATACGCATTGTATGAGTAACAAAACCAGAAAAGAAGATATGCATTGTATGAGTCACAAAACCTGGAAAGAAGATATGCATTGTATGAGTCACAAAACCTGAAAGAAAGAAAGAATTATGCTTTGGGTTATCCTCCTTGTGATACCTACAGTACAAAGTGAAACTGTACACTTCCTTTCGGACGTGTGCATTCCAGATGGCAGCCAGCTAATGTGCAAAGACGCAGGAAAGGGGGTGTATGTAGCCATGAGATTTTGGCCCTCAGTAGAGAGCGTACATTTTCAACGCCTAGGATCAGATAGGGTTCTTGATATTACAGATACATTCCTGCCGAAACTGAGAAGGGTCGAAATAAGCAACCCAGACTTCCACTGATCACATGTAAAAACAACAATGACAGATCTATCCATACGCATAAGTGGAAGAGAGTGCCAGGTACATAGCTTGTTTTATTTTCTTAATGAAACAATGCTTTCTTTAAAAAAAAATCTTGTTTTTAGGTTCTATAAATCAACTTCAAATCTTATCTGATTATCACAAGTCAGTATTTGCATTGTATGTTCTCAGAAAACAAAAGATCATGCTGGAACTACTGAGCAGACAACAAGACAAAGAGACACCTCATCAGATGCACCCCCATCAGACGCAACTACAACTGAACCTGAGACAATTCCTGCCACAGTTAGTATAATACAGATGATTTTTTTTTCATCTTTCATAGTAAAAAAAAAAGTTTAGAAATACTATACATTTCTACTTTTTAATTTCAAGAGAGAATAAATAATGGAGAATTAGTACATATAGCAATTAGAATGACTCCTTTTGCCATATAGCCTGGAGCAATGACTAGAAATTACACAGTAACAACCATTTAAATGATTAGTAGTATAGTTATATACCGAGGTCTACATATCAATTTACACATACACATTATCTTAAATCGTACAGATTGAAGATAAATGTTTACGAAAACTACATTAAACAGACACAGTACTATCATTTTGCATGAATTTCTGTCTATCATGCCAAGCCGGGTTACAATTATCATTTCTTTTCAATCCTATTATGTATTGACTATGAAGATTTGGTGTTTCTTAACTCGTGGGAAAATGATTTTAGAATTATAAAAAAGAAAGTTTGAATAAAAACTTCATTTCAATTACATCTATCTTTACTAAAATTCAATATATGTATTTTTCAGTCTATCAAACACCTTCAGGCAGCTGTTATAGCTTTAGCAGGTAATTTCTTATACAATTTTGAATATATATTTTTCCTTCAGTCTATTGCTTTTCAACTCAAATAATTATTTACTATTATGTACATATATATATATAATATATATAATTTTGCATATATATATATATAACCTTTTAATTTTATGTGTATAATATTTAAAACATTTTTATTATTTATCTATTTTATTTATTTATTTTTTTTTTGTAGTCATTGCATGCCTAATGGGTGGTGGAATTTTGGCTTATGCAGTACGCAAAGCATGTACATGCATCAGAAGAAGACCAAAAAGCAGGAGCTACAAACTATCAAAATCTAAAACAGATGAAGAAAATTTCCCCCAAACAATGCAGTTATCTGAATTTATGAATGTGACATTTGCTTAAATTAATTTGGCCTTTTTCAGAATACATTGGACAAGTTGCTCTTTTGGTCCTTCTCCTTACTTTCCGACATTGGCTCAGAGTGTTACCATCCCCTTCAAATCTTGCTAACAGACTTTATAACCAAATTCTCAATACAACTCGAAGACCACAAAGAAATCATCCAGGACCAGTCCCACAACAGCAAAACCGCCTTCATAATCTCCGACCTCGCTCCACCCTACGTTCACCAGAGAGACTGAATTTGTAGACTTTTAGTGCTTGTAAATATTGTTGAAGTAAAATGTACGAGAAATAATGAAGAAGAAATCTATATGCAAACATATAAAGTTGAATTCGAACAGTCCGTATATTCATACATCTCAGAAATAAGATAAATCTACATTTTGAATTTTGAATCTATTCAATTGTTTTCAGTATGTAAATGTGTTCAGTTTTTAATCCGTCAATCATCTTCTTTATCTCACACATTTGCGTAATAGCTGATCATATTGGAACCTGTAATTCTTGACAATCAAATTTTATTTTCATTACTTTTGATATAAATCAATATAAATTTTGAGAAATCTAGGGAAAAAATTGTCTTCTGATTAATATAATCTCTCTTTAATTATCTATGAAGTATACATGTATGTTATTATATAGCTGGTAGTTTGTTTGTTTTTTGATATTGTAGTCTAGAAAGAGAAATCCATTTTTGATTTTTGCGTTTATTTTATCATTATTTCATTATTGATTATCTCTGTGTCTCTTTACTTCATTGTTTTCTATTTTCATCACTCTAATTCAACTATATGATAACTAATTTCACTTAGACACAAAATTCAATGTTCAATCATTTTTCATTCGATTTATAAATAAAGTTTCAGTTTTACAATATTTTTTTTTATGATAAGGAAGATAAAGAACTGAAATTACAAAATTCAATGTTCAATCATTTTTCATTCGATTTATAAATAAAGTTTCAGTTTTACAATATTTTTTTTTTATGATAAGGAAGATAAAGAACTGAAATTACAGTATTGTACATTTTACAAGTATAATCTTGTATTTCATACCTAATGCATGTATTGGTGCATCACTTATTTATTGGATAGAATTAAAGAATGTTTTGAATGTATATATATATATATGTATTTTTGTTTTATACCTTTGCCTTAGCCTGGGATAGAGATTCATTGATTCATTATAAATAAAAAAAAATATGTCAGGAACAACATATGTTTCATTCTGTAAAATACCTACCAAGGTCAAATTCTCAAAGGTCAAGGTCACAAGATTAACAGTCAAAGTGCCAAAATGAAAGGTCTTATCACAAGGAACTAGGTAAAAAAAAAATTTGGTTCCAATACATGGTATACACTCATGAAATATGTAAGCCATATCTCAATCTCAGGTAATGTGTCAAAACAATTTTCATACAGATGGACACCCCCCCCCAAGGTCAAACTCTTTATCCGTATCCTATCATTATCTTGTCTGTTATTCCCACACAACAAATTCAATGACCAATGGAAGTACACGTACCGGTAGTTTCACCA